>ML241720.1:28799-69349 GCA_005239495.1 Nicotiana undulata
TCGGATAAAGCGAAGTTTCAAGGTTTGGGGAAAATCATTAGTAAATACGGGTAAAGTACTTAAACTGTGTTCAAACAGTAGTAACGAGAGAGAAATCAAGTAAGATCAGTGGTTGTGATAAAATGTTAAATTGTTATTCAGCTCAATTAAGGACGATAATAATAGGATTGAAATTTAGGCAAGTTATAGAAAGAACTATGGAATTTCCGCGAAAATGTCCCATGCACGCGCTCGTCACCTCACGTACACGGGGTTTTTATAGTAAAACCAGTCAAAATATCTAAGGAAATTCCCCAACACAGAGTTAGGCAAGCCACTTACCTCGACTGTGCAAATCAATCAATAATCACGCTCTTGCCACGAGTATCCAACTCCGGGTGGCCCAAATCTATTCAATTCGATGGTATAATGTAAATATAAATTCAAGAAATCAATGTAACTAATAAATTCGGAACTAATACGCGAATTTAGAAAAATTGACCAAAACACCCCTCGAGCCCACGTCTCGGAATCGGGAAAAATTTATATTTTCTGAACTCTTGCTCGCTCAGGAGTCTAATTGAAAATCTCTCAAATCGGAGGTCAATTACCCAATCAAAACCCCAAAATTAGGTCTAAGAAGTTTCTTCCATTTTCCCCAAATTTTAACTCAAAAATCATGAATTTAATGGTGAGATTTAAGATTAGGAACGTGGAAATTAACCTATGGTGGTAGAAATTCACTTACCTCGATTACCCAGGTGAAAATCCTCTCAAAGATTGCCTCTCCCGAGCTCCCAAACTCAAAAATGGTGAAAAATAGGCTTTGGGTTCGAAATTGGGCTTTTATCATTCTGCCCAGGCATTGTACTATGCGATCGCGGGGCCCCAGCCGCGATCGCGGAGAGTAAAAATCCCGCGCGTCAAAATAGCACTATGCGATCGCGTACAGTGACCTGCGATCGCGTACCCTCACGCCCCAAGACCTATGCGATCGCGGAAATGGCCACGCGACCGCATAGTGTCATCACTGACTAACCCCTCAAGCCTAAAACCCTATGCGATCGCGACCTGTTGAATGCGATCGTGGAGACCAAACTTAGAAAGCTCTGCAATCGCGGACCATGCCTTGCGACCGCAGATATAAACTCGAGGCTTCCATGATTTACCCTCTGCGATCGCGGCTAATGCCCTGCGATCGCAGTGAACCAGAAACTGCTGGTGTAAAACCAGCAAACCAGCAATGGGTTAAGGCCAAGATGTGTCCGTTTGAACACCCGAAACCCACCTGAGGCCCCTGGGACCTCAACCAAAACCACCAACTAGTCCAAATACCTTATTTGAACTTGGTCGAGCCTTAAAAACACGCTCCATAACATCAAAATCATCAAATAAGTATAGATTCAAGACTAATAACTTAGGAATTTTCAAAAATTCACCTCCGACACCGAACCACGTCTAAACGCGTCCGAATGACCTCAAATTTTGCACACAGGTCATAAATGACATTCCGGACCTGCTGTCGCTCTCGGAATTCCATTCCTAGTCCGATTTCAAAATCTCACCTATCGGCCGAACTCGCCGAAATTCTAACTTTTGCCAATTCAAGCCTAAATCTACGTCTGGCCTCAAAAACACATTCCGAACACGCACCCAGCCCCGAAATTACTCAACGAGCTAGCGGAGTCGACGGATTTCCATTCCGGATCCGTCTTCACACAGTTCTTGCTCCGGCCCAATTTCTAAGGTTAAAGTTCACCTTAAAGGACTATATGTCCGAAAATACTCTAATTTTCATCACTCAACTCTCCGACTCGTTCCATTAGCATAATAAGACATGGAAGACACATATATCAGGGGATCGGGGTGCTAACTCTCAAAATGACCGGCCAGGTCGTTACAGTTTAAGAGATGAATGTAGCCGTACAATTTCATATGCGATCAACACTCATTTACCTGTTACACATTTACCTTTTGTTGATATGTGGTCCGCATATTTTGAGTGAGGCGACAGATTTTGGTGCGGGCCACATATTTCCTTTTGTGGCCGCTTTATGGCTATTTCTATGATAGGCAAACTACAATTTTTGATCTCCGATTGTGTGGCCACAGATCCCTTTATGCTGTGGCATTCAAAATTGTGCGGTCCACACTCTTTTCACACTTAGCAATTTTTTCTGAGCACAGTTCCTGCAAAGCACACTCATTCCTGCACCACACTTCAAAACCAGTTAGCAGAAAAACAAGACCTATCTAAAGAAAAAGAAAAAGAAACATGGTTTGCCTCTCAAGAAGCGCCTGATTTAACATCGCGGCACGACGCAAATTGCCATCATCACTTGTAATGAATCACTACCACGACGTGGCCATCACCAACTTTTCCTAGATAGTGCTTCACCCTGTGACAATTGACTGTAAACACCTCATCATTTTTATTCATCAAGCCCAATGCACCAAAGGGTGTTACACTCACAACCTCAAACGGGCCACTCCATTTAGACTTCAACTTTCCCAGGAACATCCGTAACCGAGAATTGAACAATAGCACGAGATCACCTTCTTTAAACTCCTTGTTCCGAATGCATTTATCATGGAGACTTCATCTTCTCCTTGTATGAGGACGAACTTGTATATGCATGGTACCAAAACTCATCTAGCTCATTCAATTGTGCCACCCTTAAGTTGGCGGCGGCATCCAACTCAAGATTCAACTTCTTTAAAGCCCACATCGCTTTGCGCTAAAGTTCCACCGGAAGATGACAAGCTTTCACAAACACCAACCGGTATGGAGACATCCCAATCAGTGTGTTGTAAGCCGTCCTATAATCCCATAAAGCATCATCAAGTTTCTTTGACCAATCTGTCTGGTTGGAATTCACTAATTTTGACAAAACACTCTTTATCTCCCAGTTGGAGACTTCCACTTGACCACTTGCTTGAGGATTATAGGGGGACGTGACTTTATGAGTGACACCATAGTTGGTGAGTAAGGTGTTGAAAGATTTGTTGCAAAAATGACCCCCATCACTTATGATAGCCCTTGGAGTACCAAATCTTGTAAAGATGTTCTTCTTCAAAACTCCACCACACTTCTCGCTTCATTATTGGGAAAATCAACGACCTCAACCCATTTGGACACATAATCAATCACGACCAAGATGTAGGTATTTCCACAAGAACTCACAAAAGGACCCACAAAGTTAGTACCCAACACATTGAAATAACAATCTCCAAGATGGTGGTGAGGAGCATTTCATTTTTCTTTGAGATTCCACTAGTCCTCTGACATTCATCACAATGCTTTATGACCTTACTTGCATCCTTGTAAAGAGTGGGCTAATACAAACCGCAATTTAACACTTTGGCTGTCGTTCTTGCTCTACCATGGTGACCAACATACGACAAAGAATGACAAGCCCCAAGAGTTTCACTTTGTTCCTCCTACGGTACACATATTCTAATCACTCCATCCGTACAAATCCGGAAAAGGTACGATTTATCCCAATAGTAGACTTGGCAATCCCGTTTGAGCTTCTTCCTTTGGTTTGAAGAGAACTCAACCAGAATGATACCACTCATAAGATAATTTGCTAGATCTGCAAACCAAGGCACCTCTTTCATTGAAATATCCAAAAGTTTCTCATCGGGGAAGGAGTCATTGATTTCAAGGCAATCATACGGCCTCCCCTCCTCCTCCAAACGATACAAGTGGCCCGCCACTTGGTTTTCACTTCCTTTTCGATCTTGGGATGTCTATATAAAACTCTTGCAACAAAAGTACCCATCTCATGAAACGGGTTTTGAATATTTCTTGCTCATAAGATAGAAAAGTGTCGCATGATCCGTATGAACAATCACTTTTGCACCCATCAAGTAAGGGTGAAACTTTTCAATAGCAAGGAGCTCTTTCTCCATAACGATGTAGTTGACTTGGGAACTAATCATGGTATTGCTTGCATAATAGGACGGATGAAAGATCTCGTTGATGCGTTGCCCCAAAATATCTCCTACCTCTACATCACTTGTATCACACATGAGCTCAAAAGGAACACTCCAATTTGAAGCGGAGATAATAGGAGTAGTGTTCAACTTGAGCTTTAGAAACTCAAAGGCTCTCATGCAATAATCATTGGAATGATATTTGGCATCTTTCTCCAAAAGCTTGCACAACGGGTTTACCAATTTAGAGAAATTCTTGATGAAACGCCGGTAAAATCCCGCGTGGCCTAAGAAACTCCGCACGCCTTTCACTGAAGTTGGAGGTGGAAGTTTAGAAATCACCTCAATCTTTTCATTGTCGACTTCAATGCCATTCTTTGAAATCTTTTGGCCAAGGACAATGCCTTCCTCAACCATGAAATGACACTTCCCCCAATTGAGCACTAAGTTCGTTTATTCACATCTTGCCAACACTTTGTCCAAGTTTGCTAAACAATCATCAAAAGAATTCCTGACCTTCGAAAAGTCATCCATGAAGACTTCAAGGAACTCCTCCACTATGTCCATGAAGATAGCCATCATACACCTTTGAAAAGTCTTTGGTGCATTGCATAACCCAAATGGCATCCGCGAAATGCGAAAGTACAATAAGGACATGTGAAAGTAGTTTTCTCTTGATCCTCCGGAGCAATAAGAATTTGATTGTAGGCGGAATACCCAGCAAGGAAACAATAGAAAGCATGGCCGCCCAATCTATCAAGCATTTGATCTAGTAAGGGAAGTGGGAAACGATCCTTCCTTGTGACTTTGTTGAGCTCGCAATAGTCCATACACACTCTCCACCCGGTCAACGTTCTTGTAAGAATCAACTCATTATTTTCAGTGGTAACCACCATCATGTCCATTTATTTGGGACACATTGCATCGGAGAAGTCCACGAACTATTAGAATTGGGGTAAACAACCCCAACATCTAACCACTTGATGATCTCCTTCTTGACATCCTCTTGCATGGATTCATTGAGTCTCTTTTAATGTTCAATAGATGGTTTGGCACCCTCCTCCAAATTAATCTTGTGCATGCAAAATGCGTAGCTTATCCCTCGAATATCCGCCGAAGTCCATCCAATAGCCTTCTTCCTCTTTTGTAGCACCGCCAATGTAGAATCTACCTACACGTTAGTCAAACAAGAGGAAAGAATAACCGGTAAAGTAGAAGAAGGGCCAAGTAATTCATGCAGAAGATGTAGAGGAAATGGCTTCAACTCCAAGATGGGAGGCTCCTCAATTGAAGGCTTTGTTGGAGGATTGGTTCTATTCTCAAGATCCAAGGACAATTTGCGGGGCTCATAAGTGTATGACCCCATTCATTGCAAAGAGTTCACACATTCCATGTAGCCCTCCATTTCTTCATCATCCCAATTGAGAAAGACGGTCTCCAATGCATCATCAACATTCATCACGACACTTGCTTCATCCACAACCACATTGGTCACCAAATCTATGAAAGAACAAACATCATTTCCCCATTGGGTTGCTTCATAGACTTACACACATGGAAAACCACCTTTTCATCACCAATCGGGAATGTAAGTTCTCCGGCTTCACATCAACTAGAGCCTTCCCTATAGCAAGGAAAGGTCTCCCAAGAATGATCGACACCTCACAATCAACCTCACAATCAGGAATAATAAAATTCACCGGGAGAATGAATTTATCAACATGACCCAACACATCATCAATTATACCCAACAGTCTCTTCATGGTACGATCCGCCATTTGTAATCTCATAGATGTGGGATCTTGGTTTCCCAATTCCCAAAGTCTTGAAAACCGAATAGCGCATCAAATTAATACTTTCCCCAAGATCACAAAGAGCTTTTGCAAAGTTGGCGCTTCCAATGGTACTGGGGATTGTGAAAGCGTCGGGATCTTCTAATTTAGGAGACACTGAATGCACAATTGCACTCACTTGATGAGATTGATGAGTCATCTTTATAGTTTCACAATTCATCGGCCACTTCTTTATCACCAAGTCCTTCATTAACTTTGCATAATCGGGCATTTGCTCTAAAGCCTCAACCAATGACACATTAATAGATAGAATCTTCATAATGTCAATGAACCTTTTGCATTGATTCTCTCTATTGTTCTTGGAAATCCTTTGAAGATTTCGAGGTGGAGGCTTTGGCATTGGTGCCTTGGCCTTTGGCGCTACCGGTTCTAGTATGTCAATAATTTTCTCCCTAGACGGGTTCACTTCCTCTTGAGTCTCCTCCACATTGTTATTAATATCGATCCTCACTTCATCATTTGCTTGCACCTCCTTGTTCGGAATCTCATCATTTTGTACCACTTGCTCATCATCTACAAGTTTCTTTTGACTTGAGGTGAGTGCACCCCACCTTTTTCACACCTTGTAGTAACGAACATGGCATGTCCCATATTGTTCCCACCCTTTGGGTTCACCACAGTGTCACTTGGTAGTGCCCCTTATGACGATTGTTTAAAGCTTGCAAGATCTGCCCCAATTGAACTTCCAAATTGCATATTGAATTTTTGTGAGAGGCTAGTTGGGAATTAGAGTCAGCATTCTTCTCCATCATTTATTTGAACATGTTCTCAATTCGTCCCATCTCATTGTTGGAAGAGCTTGGACCATGGGAAGGATATGGAGGCAGGTTGCTCGGTTGTTGATACATCGGGCGCCTTTGAAAGCCCGACCCTCTGATTTCCTTGGTTATTGTTCCACCCCCCTTGGTTGTTGCCTCCCCAATATCCTTGACTATTGCCACTCCGATTGCCTTGGTTATTTTGACCGTTCCAATTTCCTTGATTATTTTGAATGTTCCAATTCCCTTGGTTGTTACCACCTTTCCAGTTACCTTGGTTTCTAGAATTCCAATTCCCTAGATTACCATGATGTCACCATTGTTGTTGATTGGGGCCTTGATAGTTGTTTTTTTGCCCTTGGAAGTTGTTCACATATTTTACTTCCTCCTCTTGTTCATTGTAATATTCACCTTGATCAAACCCATTATCTTCTTGCACATAATGTTCCGCAGGGTTTTACACTTGAGGACCCTTTTGCCTTATCTTGTTTACCATCATATTAACTCCCTACATTGCATTGACTTTCTTAGGACCTTGCAGTTGTTGAAGTTGAGCTTTGGCTAATTAATTCATCGTGGTGGTCAACTCGGCAATTGCTTGCCCATGAACATAAAATTCTTTATGTGGGTGAATCACGTTTGGATCACCTTGAGGAATATTTGCTCTACTTTTCCATGCCGATGAAGCATCCACCATTTTATCTAAGATCTCACAAGCTTCCGCATACGGCATTGTCATGAAATTTCCACCGACAAGTTGGTTGACCATGCATTGATTGGTAGTATTGATCCCCCTATAGAAAGTTTGTTGAATCATAGCCTCCGCCATGTAATTGTTTGGGAACTCTTTCACCATAGTTCGGTACCTCTTCCATATCTCATGAAAAGTCTGATTGGGTTCTTGTTTGAATGATAGAATCTCGTCTCTAAGAGTAGCCATATGCCCGTGTGAAAAGAACTTAGAAATAAATTTGTCCACTAATTCATCCCATGTTGGATGGAATGGTTTGGAAACATTTCCAACGAATTCAAGGCCTTCCCCCGTAAGGATAAAGGAAATAACCTAAACCTTAAAGAATCCTCGAAGACGTTTGTCTGTTTACTCCCCAACACGTGTGCACAAACCCCTTCAAGTGTTGGTACGCATTTTGATTCGGATCCCTGGTGAAGAATCCCCGTTTCTCTAGCAATATGAGCATAACATTTGTGATTTGAAAGTTTTCCGCCCTAATATGGGGAGGGACTATGGCACTTGCATACCTTTCATTCGGAAACACCCAATGTGGAGCTGCTCTTGGTGGAGGTGGGGTTGGAACGAGAATATTGTCTTGAGGCGGTCGGCCTTGTCTATTTGCTTGAGGTTCAAGAGGAACCACTTCAACTTGGCCAACTTCCACGTCCACATCCCCCGTAGGCATGTTTCCAAGAGGATCATTGTTGTTGACAAGCATTGTTTCACCTACAATTGTTTCACAAAAAAGATTAGTAATACAGAAGGAAAATTAGACAATTCACACACATAACCAAATATATAGATAAATCCATTTTTAGCTCCCCAGCAATAACGCAAAAATTTGATCTCGTCCAATTCACACCTCTATTTGAGGTTATGAAATGGTCGATGCAATAGTAATACCCAACAAAGTTTCGGGGTCGAATTCCACATGGAGCTATATGAATGGGATTTAGAAGTATATATTGTGGTGAATGAGCTTGAACTATCTTAAATTACACTTCCACAAGATTTGGTTCATTCTAGGTCTAGTTTAAAATAAGATTGCAAGATAAATAATTAAAACTAAGAAATTGTTTTTGTTGTTGTTTTCAGATAATGTAAAAGTCCTAAGGCTATAACTTTCACCTAGGTGTTTGCCTAACAGGTTGTAAACTTTAAAGCTTGTTTCATTGGTTGGGGTGTATTATAGCTATCAACACTCAAGTGACCACTCAATACCCCTCGGTAAGAGAGTGATTTTGCCCAATTTGTCTTTCTCAAGTCCAAATGGGTATTGAACAAAGCATTTGATAAAATTCTCAAGTCGGATTTTACTATTTCTAGGTTCAACCCTTTAATTGGGATTATCAATCTCTTGATTTTATCCAAAATTCTTGTTAGCCAAGTTTTCCTAGACTAAGTCTCTCTTTCTCAACAAGAGACCAAGTCAAATAGGCATGAACTAATGAATGCAACCATTAATGTCAAGACCCATAAGCCCAATCCAGGTCGTGATGGCGCCCAACGACGGGGTTAGGCAAGCCAACGTAAATTTCACTAAGTGCTCCTCTTTACTTGATTCAATTATTCACCCATTTACCGAATTTAACAAGTTAAATCGTGATATCGAAAGGGAACAACTCAGTGGTAGATAGAGTAGCTATAAAGAAGCGTGAGCCAAAACATAAGCACGTATATCTACAACCCAAAATCCCAAAACAACTACTACGTGTGTGCCCGAAACTAGTGTCACGAGTGTCATGGGCATACTAACTGAATATACAAAGTATAATAATATATACAATCCCGTTGTCAGCATGAATAGACGGGAAACAAAAGTAAATGAAACTCTATGGTGCTGCTGGGAATCGCTAGAGGAAGCAGCTCACCGTGAAGTCAAGTCCGCTACGGTCACTGTCTAGATCCGGTCTGATAACCAGATGCACCAGCCTCAGAACCTGTATAGTTAAGTACAGAAGTGCAGCATGAGTACATATTAAATAAATATGTACCCAATGAGTATCCCGTCTAATCTCGAAGAAGTAGTGACGAGAAGTCGACTTGACACTCACCAAGGTTCAACAATATGATATAACAATGATAAACTAAAAGCACTAGACATGTAAGAGAGTGAGTAGCAATTATGTATAAAGCAGAGAAATCCAAGAAAAATACTGGAACAATAACAATGGCCACTTTCTTTCCCCCAAATATCTAATACAAGTCAATATCCATGAAACAATGCCAAATACTCATGCGCACACAAGAATAAGACAACCGGCCGGATTCATAAGGAAAAATAGCTATGCACTGCCGAGGATCGAACGACCCATCCCAAAAGTGCATGCTTACCATAGTCATGTCTGCGCACTTCCGAGGATCGAACTGCCCGAACCATAAGTGCGTCTTTCAATGTAACCATATCATAACATAGTACAACTTCATCCATGCACTGCCGAGGATCGAACGACCCGTACCAACAGTGCATTCTCAATTATATCATCTCTGTGCACTGCCGAGGATCGATCGGCCCATCCCAAAAGTGCACCTTTCTATTCCTTTCAATTCAACATTTCCATAAAGCCTTAGAGAAACAATACTATACATAACATGATCTCATAGTACATATGGCGTTACAAGGAAGCATATAAGGCATTTCAAGGAAAGCATATAAGGCATGATGTGGGCCTTACTACCCGGACATAACAGCGATAGCCGCTACGCACGGACTCTCGTCACTTGGTGCATACGTAGCCCCAAAACAAATTACACCTAGAATATATATCACCTATGGGGACAATTCCTTCTTACAAGGTTAGAAAGGAGACTCACCTCGTGTCGAATCTACCTCTCGGACCACGAATGTGCTCGAAACTCCGAACTCTACACCCGAGGACTCGCAACTAGCCAAAATGTTTACAATTATATCAATGCATGCTCAATGTGGGGAAATTATCCTATTAATTCAATAAAATCATCATTCTTGAAGAATTCCCAAAATTCAACCCTAGGTCCGCATGTTCAAATTCCGAAAATTCTCGAAGGAATCACTCACTCATAGCCTATGGATCGCAAATGTACAATTTCTACTTGAATTCATAGCATCAAGTGGGTAATTCATCTTTTTTCCTTAAGAACCCTAGGTTACTATCCCAAATCTTGATTTTTCCACCAATTAGTAGTTAATCCCATTAATAATTCATGTATTAATCTAACTCTAGGGTAGAATTCACTTGCCTTAACAGTAGCTAGGTTGTGGAGGGTTCTTCCCAAGCTCACAAGTCTTAAATGAAAATACACTGCCTGGACTACAGGGGTTCCGCACCTGCGACTCGAGGACCGCACTTGCGATCTCGCACCTGCGAACTGGGGCTCGCACCTGCAGAGTTTGACGGGAAGGACTAGGCCCGCATCTACGGCTCCGCTCTTGCGGAATTGGATCTGCACCTGCAAGATGTGTGCATTTGCGAGGCTGGGACCGCAGGAGCGGTCTCGCACCTGCGACTGGGCAACCACACCTGCGGTCACACTAGAAACAGTTGCACCAGCAACTAATTTAGCTGGTTTTTGACCTCGAGTGGTGTCCGGGAGGCACCTGGGCCCACCCGAGCCCCCGTCCAAATATACCAACAAGTCCTAAATCATAATATGGACTCGCTCGAGCCTTCGGAATGCCCAAAACAACGCTAAATCTCAAAATCACACTCCAAAACCCCTCAAACCATAACTTAAGAAACTTCAAGTTCTTGATTTCTATAACGATGCGCCGTTCCGCCCTATAAAATTCGAAATGACATCAAATTTTGCAAAAAAGTCATAAATGACATAACAGAACTATTCCCAGTCTCAGAATCACATTCGGACCTTGATAACATAAATTCCCGTTTAAAACAAATTCAAACTTAAGGAAATCCTTATTTCAATATTGGGCGCCAAAACGCTCTCGGGTTTTTGATAACCCATTCCGAACATATGCTCAAGTCCGAAATCATCATACGAAGCTACTGACACTGCCGGAACTCAATTCCGAGGTTGTTTGCTCAAAATATTGACCGAAGTCAAACTTGGCCAAATAGGCCAAACCTTAAGGAACCAAGTGTTCCTATACTGCTCAAAGCACTTCCAAATCCTGAACCACCAGTTCCCGCAAGTCTCAAATCACAAGAATCCACTATGGGAAGACTTATATAGGGGAACGAGTTCCGATAACGTACAACGACTAGTCCGGTCGTTACAATTAATTCTAAAATTAAAAACAAGGACAAGGCTAGATAATAAACACCCAACCATATACAAAACATAAATAAAACACCCATTAGGTTTATACACTAGGGTTGGGTCACAACCCTAGTTAAAAATCTAGTTACTCATAATGGGTATACAAGAAAATGAAGAAGAAAAGATGATAAAACTCATATTGCAAGATTAAAAGATAAATATCCAATGTTAAATCACCAAAGTAAGCTAAAGTTTCCTAAAGAGGAAAGGAAAAACGGCTACAGGAATTTCAATATTCAAAACATGACCTAATTTTGTGAAACTAATGTATTTATACAAAGCTGGAATTTTTGAACAAAAATGCCCTTTCGGAGGTTTTGCAGCCGCACAATTGCATGTGCGGTCTGCACTTCTCTTCAGTCTTGACAGAAGCACTCCATTCGCACAATTCTGGATTGCGGCTGCACAATTGCATGGCTCTTTTGTAGACTTCACATTTCTGAGTGCGACTGCGTAGCTGATTTCTGCGACTGCATAATTATTGTGCGATTCTCATTTCTTTTTGAGCTTGAAATGAGACTCTCTAAACTTTAGCTCTTGCATAGCGTCTGCGGCCGCACTATAATTGTGCGGTCCGCACTTGCACTTAGACTCTATTCAATTTCCTTCACACTCTACGACCGCAGAAGATAATTTGCGGCCTGCACTTGAGCTTTTGTGCCTAATTTTTGTCCTTGAGTTCAGATCAATCCTTCTTGAGTTGGATTTCATCTTAGGGCCAATTTTTCAATACTCCTACAATTAAGCATGTTTTATCAATTTCGGGAATACAATTAAACACTTTTGGACTAAAACAAAAACTAAAAGACGCTAATAAGTAGTCAAGATACCGACTTATCACTGAACATTCAAGACTTAGACACCTAGGTCTTAAAATCCTTTTAGGCCATTTCTTTATCCTTAACTCATTCTGGAAAAAAATAGCATGTTCACCTCGTATGTGTCTAGTATGTGTCGCGCCCCCTTTTTCCCTCGCGGAATCGGGTTTCGACATTTTTAGAGACAACTCCCTTCCTTATGGATGGGGTATGAAATTTGAAGAGTCGCTACCTAACGGATTAAGGTGCGTTAGGGCACCTAGAGTAATTGAAACTAGTTTGCATTACTAGAGTTCAGGTAAGTGCTCGAAATTACCTTGAGGGGAAGGTGTTCGGCACCCCTCGAGGTTCACAACGGTGGGTCGCGGCCGAACTTAATTAAGCGAATTAGTCTTAAAGGCAAATAAAGCAGTTTGGATAACAATACATTACTTTAAGCACTATTAAAGGGGTCCTAGGATTTTTAGCCTATAGGATCATTTCCATGCAATACTTAGTAACTTTCCCTAAGTTGGGGTGCTACACATAGTATTAGCGCACAAAACTGATTTTTTTAATATTCCTATAGGCATGGAATCTATGTGGGCAGAAACTGTAAACAAATTGCCATGCAAGTTTATTAATTAACGCAAATAAGATCCTATACACATGATCACTAATGCACATTGAGATTGGAAATATGTGTAGATCCTATGAACATGAATTCTAATGCAGAATTACAAAAAAGTCCTATAGGCAGTGTCTATAGTATGCTTAGATGTGAAAACACAGGATCATAAGCAGTCAGAAGACATCCTATAGGCAGAAAAGGATTAGGAATATTCACATAATCAAACATAATGAACCTATAGGCAGGATTTTCTACCCGAGTTTAAACAAAGATATATAAACCCCCTACTTTTACTAATAACTCTAGATCTATTTATTACAGAGATTATTACATAATTACACTCCAATAATAAATTATATAACAAAATTCATTACACTATAGGCAACCTTCATAGGCCCTGTATAACCTGAGAATCAGGCCTTCAAGCAAAATAGATCTGAAGCACAATGGTGGTCCACCCATGATACACAAAATTGGGCTTCTGGTGTGTCAAAGTTCCCAAGGGCCTCAGGGACCCCGGGCAATGCTCACACCAGAACCTTACTTAGAAAAACAGTAGTTTGTAAAAGATTGGAAGACCAACCCCAATGTGTCAGAGTTCGGAAGAGTCTCAAGGACCCTAGGCTGTGCTCACACTGGCGGTGGTAGGAACCTAGATAACTAAGAATAGAAGTTTGAATACAATACATAAAGGGTAAGGGTACAGTTTTAGAAAATAGTTTAATTTTTAGAAGCAAATATGTTCAAATTACAGGATTGCAAACAGAACTCCACTTAGAACAAACAGAATCCATATTTAGCATAAGGTCAGATTGGCATTGGTTCAGACATAAATACTGTACCAGTACTTAAAGCAATTGCAAAAGAGTAAGGATACTTGAAGAATTGGCAACACATGTTTGCAATATCTAAACATGTTCAGAAAAGGGAACATACGACTGAATCAAACAAGGTTTCACATTACTGAAGATGACTTAGTTTAGCTATTATCACTAAGTGGGATCATATAGGCATGTATTAAATAGAAACATGCTAAAGTTTGGAAATAACTAACAAAACAATTCCCGGTAGACTTTTCTAACTCTTAAGCTCTTTTAAGAGACTAAGTGTCTCAATTCTCACCACGACCACTCCGAACCCGAACCAACTGACCCAACACATCATGAATAAGCTAAATGACATAAGATAAAGCTGAAAAAGAGGAAACAGGGCTAGACTCACGAAACGACCGGCCAGGTTGTTACACTTAAAGACCAATTCACAAAAAGAAAGTTCGTTATGGTAAGAGCCTAAAAATATCCCCAACAGAGTCGCCATGCTGTCGCGCCCCCCTTTTCCCTTGCGGAATCGGGTTTCGAAATTTTTAGAGACAACTCCCTTCCTTTTGGGATGGGGTATGGGATTTGAAGAGTCGCCACCTAACACATTAAGGCGCGTTAGGGCACTTAGAGTAATTAACTCATGAAACTAGTTTGCATTACCAGAGATTGGGTAAGGGATCGAAATTACCTTGAGGGAAAGGTGTTAGGCACCCCTCGAAGTCCACAACGTTGGGTCCCGACCGAACTTAGTTAAGCGAATTAGTCTTAAAGTAAAATAAAGCAGTTTGGATAACAATACATTACTTTAAGCACTATTAAAGGGGTCCTACGTTTTTAGTCTATAAGATCATTTCCATGCAATACTTGGTAACTTTCCCTAAGTTGGGGTGCTACAAATGGTATTAGCGCACATGTGATCATCTCCTTTACTACCTAATTACTATCTTTCAGTTATTACTTAAGCGTTCTAGTAGCTTCTAAGTCGTGCTTTATGCGGGCACTACCCGTCCCTTACCTATGGTCTTGTAGGTATTTAGGACCTCTATTTAGGGTGGTTCTAGACTGACCTATGTTGCTTAAAATGAGAAAACGCTAAGCGACAAACAAAATTTAGATTGGACTATCTTGTAAGGAGAAAATAAGGGATCATGTTATCCTCCACAAGTAACAACAAATGCAGGCAGTTCAACCCGCAAATTTAACTAATTTAGGATCCTATAGGCAGGATATCTAGATGAGCATAAACATAATTTAAGACAACAATTTTACTAAAGCGAGCAGCGGGACCTACTGGCTTGCCTACTGATTTGATTAAGTTCTGAATCTGGGCATATTTCAAGCAACAAGAGATCACAGGTTTTTAGGCCCAGTATTCTTAATAAACCTGTAGGTTTGCCTAAGTGATAAGTAGAACGGAATCCTATAGGCATGGCATCTACAACTTTTAATTATAGACCTATAACATGGTTTCTAAGCGAATTGCTCATAAAGACAGATTTTATCTTTTTCAGATCTTATATCATGCTTTCTAACTTGAAGAATTAATTTAATCCTATAGGCATGACTTTTAAGTGTTGAAACGGATTTTGTTTTTTTTTCTTATAGACATGGTACCTAAATTGAAGAATTTTTTATATCTCCCATGGGAATGATATCTAAGTTGCAGAAAACAAATTTTTTATATTCCTATAGGCATGGAATCTATGTGGGCAGAAACTGTAAACAAACTGCCAGGAAAGTTTATTAATTAACGCAAATAAGATCCTATACGCATGATCACTAATGCACATTGAGATTGGAAATATGTGTAGATCCTATGAACATGGATTCTAATGCAGAATTACAAAAAGGACCTATAGGTAGTGTCTCTAGTATGCTTAGATGTGAAAACACAGGATCATAAACAGTCAGAAGACATCCTATAGGCAGAAAACAATTAGGAATATTAACATAATCAAACATAATGAACCTATAGGCAAGATTTCTACCTGAGTTTAAACAAAGATACATAACCCCCCTCCCCCCAGCTTTTACTAATAACCCCGGATCTGTTTATTACAGAGATTATTACATTATTACAACCCAATAATAAATTACATAACAAAAGTCATTACATTATAGGGAGCCTTCATAGGCCCAGTATAACCTGTGAACCAGGCCTTCAAGCAAAGTAGAGCTAAAGCACAATGTGGTCCACCCATGATACACAAAATTGGGTTTTTGTCAAAGTTCCCAAGGGCCTCAGGGACCCGGGCAATGATCACACCAGAACCTTACTTAGAAAAATAGTAGTTTGTAAAAGATTGGAAGACCGACCCCAATGTGTCAGAGTTCGGAGGAGTCTCAAGGACCCTAGGCAGTGCTCACACTAGGGGTGTTAGGAACCTAGATAACTAAGAATAGAAGTTTGAAAATAGTTCATAAAGGGTAAGGGTACAATTTTAAATAAAAGTTAAATTTTCAGAATCAAATAGGTTCAAATTACAGGACTGCAAACATAACTCCACTTAGAACAAACAAAATCCATATTTAGCATATGGTTCAAACAGATTGGTATTGGTTCAGAAATAAATACTATAATGGTACTTAAAGCAATTGCAAAAGAGTAAGGATACTTGAAGAATTGGCAACACATGTTTGCAATATCTAAACATGTTCAGAAAAGGGAACATACGACTGAATCAAACAAGGTTTCACATTACTGAAGATGACTTAGTTTAGCTATTATCACTAAGTGGGATCATATAGGCATGTATTAAATAGAAACATGCTAAAGTTTGGAAATAACTAACCAAACAAACACATAGAACAAGACAGGGTAGCAGGAACTAAGGCGTACTAGATTAGAAAGAAGTAAACAAGAATCATGGATCAGACAGAAGCATGCTAAGGTTGGAATAAACTAACCACATAAGCACATAGAACAAAATAGGATAATAGGAGTTAAAACATACCAGTTAGGAAGAAATTAAGCAGGAATGTAATGGCGGTTTGGATCCAGAGAGGTTAGCCTTAGCTTTCAGCCGGCTAAATAGTGCATCAAATAATTGTGATAGTTTATCAGAGAACAGACACCTTTGAGAGTTTTGAATTGTAATAATTGTTCTGTAAAAAAGTTGTAAAGTGTGTATGTGTGTGTAGGTAGGTGGGTCTAAGTGTAAGTGTGTCAGCGTGTCTTTGAAATCAGAACAATGAAAGGTTTCTATAGCACATAATAGAGTAGGACCAAATAAGGTATGACATTAATTACACACAAATATGGTATGAAAAATCAATTAATCAATTAGTTAACGTTAACACAAATCAATTAATAGGACAGAATCACGTAGGTATCACTTAAATTAAAGAGAATCTTACACGGAATAAATCAGCAGACAAGATTGAGGCTTAATAAGGTAAGCAGTAAGTCCAGGGATCACTTATAGGTTAGTCATAATAATCAAAGCCCAGAAATCAGGCCAGTAAGGGAAACAAGGATAATATCCCCAATTATTAATCACACATAGGAAAGGATAGGTAAAAATCTGTTAAGGAAATGTCGGTATTAAAGGAAAGCATAATTTCAAACCCTAATTAGGCAAGTAAATCAATTAATTATTTTAATTAACAGAGCCAAAGTAAACGGGCAAAAATAATGAAATAAATAGTAAATTAATTTAAACCATAAGACATAAAGACATAGAGATGAAATTCATGTAAAATCAGTCGGAAAAACAAAGAAGAAAACCAGAGTTGAAAATCTAAACGTTTAAAACATTTTTGCAGAAATCCCTTAAAATCAAAAACCCTAGTTTATAAGGATAATGGAATCGATTAATAATAATAGTAAAAACAAAAGAATCTTAAAGGAAAAATACCGAACGAACTCAAACTGCTTTAGATCTTAAGAGATCTGAACTGATTTAGCCAAAAATAGTTAGGTTTACAAAAATAAACAGAAAAGAATTAAAAATCTGGTTTGAACTAAAGATTTAAAGCCGTAAAATACAAAGATATTAGTACTCACATACATAGGAGTGTATATAGACGGATTATTCGAGAAATGACGGTTTTGAACCAAATGGTTCGAATCCATTGAGATTCCATCAAGTAACATGAAGATCACAACAACAGTAGAGATATGAGGCCGGATAAGGCCTGAAATGGAAGAGAAACCCCATGAAACAAGGGGATATTAGTGACGGCGGGCTAGAGTTAGAAGGGGGTGAGAGAGAAGAGAGGAGGGAAGGGGTTTCAAGGACGCGGGTTTGGAAAATGGGGTAGGGTTAAGGATGTTTGGCGTAATTAAAATGGAAGGTGAATCCTGGACCGTTGATCTTCTGAGATCAAGGTCCAGGATTAAATTTGGCTGGGGCAGGTTATTGGATCAGGGTTAGTTTAACTGGGCTGATAGTTGTTGGGCCGGGGTCCGAAAATTAAATTAAAAGAAGCTATATTTTAAATACCCACTTAATTTAATAAAATAATTTAATAAATGATGCAAAAATCTATTTATGCATGAAAATGATTTAAACTAATTACTTAATATTATAAAAATATAAAAGGTCATTTTCGTGTAAAATAAAGTAATTATGCACACATGAGCAATTCTTGCAAAGTTATTGCAATTATAACCAAAATAAGTAAATATGGTTATTCGTAAAATAATTAAAGCTTAGTATAAATATAAAAATGATAAAAACTAAGCAATAAAATTATTATAAAATCATTTGTGATGCAATTAGTAATTATTAGATAATAAATTGATGGAATAATTCATTTAAAATCCTTTAAAATTATAGAAAATTATGGAAAAATACTAATTGATGCTCATGCATTATTTTGAAAATATACATGCATTTTGAAAATAATATAGAAAAAATTGGGTATCAACAACTGTCCCTCTTTACCCGGGAAGGATGAAAGAGTTATCGGGTAAAGATATGATGACCAATTTTGACTGAATGGAGTGACATGAGAGATATTGGCCGCACTATGGTTTCCGAGTTGCCTACATATCCCTGGTTTTATAGGAATCATTCCGTGTGTAGTTTTGGATCCACCGGCGAAATATACCGATGAAGTTGTCACAAGGATGGATACAAGGTTTTGAATAAGATGAAATGGTTGTGGTGAATGGTCAGGTTTTGAAATAATTTTGAGGAACTGGAGCGGGATTGCTCCTGTTGGGATAACAGTTACTCACTGGGTCACCTGCAAATCAAAATATGTACTGCAAGCATATACGTATAACGTTGCGTAAATTAGACATGATGCAAATTCCCTTCAGACCATGATAATTGTCTTTGGACCGTTGAGGATGACGTCCTTAGGCATGACGTTCTGGGCCATGAGTTGTACGGTAAGGGATTCGCAAGCCATGAAATCGTGTTCTCGGGCCATGAAAATGGTGCCTCCGAACCATGACGCCTTTGAATAATGATGTGCAAGTTTGAGAGATCCTCATGCCATGGCATGATATCTTCCGGCTATGAGGATGGTATCTTCAAGCTATGACGCCTTCGGACAAGTTGGCTATATTTCATCCCATGAGGTGCAAAGACATGATGCTAGAAGCAACAAGACAGGGCTTAGTCTTTTGTGAAGTTGACGGAAAATCTCAGCCCGAGAGAAAAGAACAGTGCGGGAGAGACAATGCTTAGTCTCATGCGGGATTCGGTACATGGCTTAGTCCCGTGCAAAGAGAAGGCAATGCTTAGCCTTATGCAAGATTCAGGGCATTGCTTAGTCCCATCCAAGGAGAAGGCAGTGCTTAGCCTTATGCAAATGGGAGGCAGAGCTTAGCCTCATGCAAGATTCGGGACAATGCTTGGTCTCATGCAAGGAGAAGGCAATGCTTAGCCTTATGCAAATGGGAGGAAAGGTTTAGCCTCATGCAAGATTCGGGACAGTGCTTGGTCCCATGAAAGAAGAAGGCAGTGCTTAGCCTTATGAAAATAGGGAGGCAAGGCTTAGCCTCATGCAAGATTCGGGACAGTGCTTAGTCCTATGCAAAGGGAAGACAGTGCTTATCCTGATGCGAATAGAGAGGCAGGGCTTAGCCTCAAGCAAGATTGAAACAAAGCTTAGTCTCATGCAAATAGAAGGCATTGGTTAGCCTTATGCAAATGGGGAGGCTGGGCTTAGCCTCATGCAAGGTTGAGACAGAGCTTAGTCTCATGCAAATAGAAGCAGTGCTTAGCCTTATGCAAATGGGGAGGCAGGGCTTAGCCTTATTCAAGGTTGAGACAAAGCTTAGTCCCATGCAAATAGAAGGCAGTGCTTAGCCTTATGTAAATAGGGATGCAGAGCTTAGCCCCATGTAAGGTGGAGACAGAGCTTAGTCTCATTCAAAGAGAAGAGTAAGAGAGAAGTATTTTTAGCTGACAATGTGTTTCGTGCATAGTGATTGCGTTGTTGCAACGATGTTTAACATGATGATATGGTCCTGCATCTAAAGAAAATTCGTGAGTTTTGCGGGGAGGTTTGTTCGTGTCTGAAGATCCTGTTCAATCTGTAAGGGTAGAGTTTGCTAAAGAAAAGTTTCTTTTCAAAAACATGCGTGCATGATTTTCAAAAAACATAGTAGCATATAGTTTAGAAATTAGTTAGATGAACCAGTAACTGTGACATAATCAGAGACATTGCGACTTCTTTTGCCGTAGAATTTTGAGGGTCCTCCTCAAAATTCTGCCCCAGTTAACTAGATGACCTTTCTGACTACTTCATACATTGCTGTCGGCTGAACTTGCTTCGGAATTTTGAGGGTCCTCCTCAAAATTCTGCCCCAGTTAACTAGATGACCTTTCTGACTACTTCATACATTGCTGTCGGCTGAACTTGCTTCGGAATTTTGAGGGTCCTCCTAAAAATTCTGCCCCAGTTTCTAATTGTGGGGGGAAATGAAAATTTATTGAATTGTGACTGAACCCTTAGGGCTGCCTAAGTATCCCCTCTTAAACGCGAATCAGGTCGAGCGTAGTTCAATTTATATCATATAGAAAAACATAAGACGATTTTACACATAATATCTTTTGACTGCATCTGAGTTGATTGCCTTTGGCCAAATTTCTCTGTCCATCTTTGCGAGTATGAGTGTTCCTCCTGTCAGTACCTTGTGAACCATGTAGGGACCTTTCCAGTTGGGAGAGAATTTCCCTTTGGCTTCATCTTGATGTGGAAAGATCTTTTTCAGCACTAGCTTCCCCGGTGCGAATTGTCTGGGCTTGACACTTTTGTTGAAGGCTCTGGACATTCTGTTCTGATAAAGCTGACCGTGACATACTGCATTCATCATTTTTTCTGTCTATGAGGGCTAGTTGCTCATAGTGGCTCCTTATCCATTATGCGTCACTGAGCTCGGCTTCTTATATGATCCTCAAGGAAGGGATTTCTACCTCAGCGGGAATGATAGCTTCAGTACCATAAACCAGCAGATAGTGGGTTGCCTCGGTTGATGTGCGGACTGTGATACTGTATCCCATAAGGCGAATGGTAGTTTTCTGTGCCATTGTTTGTGATTTTCTACCATTTTCCTTAGTATTTTCTTGATGTTTTTATTGGCAACTTCCACGACTCTATTCATTTAAGGTCTGTATGTTGTTGAATTCTTATGCTTGATTTTGAATGTTTCACACATAGCTTTCATCAGATCACTGTTGAGATTGGCGGCATTGTCAGCGATGGACTCTGGAACCCGGAATCGACAAATAATTTGGTCGCGGACAAAATCCGAAATGACCTTCTTGGTCACAGCTTTGTAAGACGTAACTTCAACCCATTTAGTGAGGTAGTCGATGACCACCAAAGTGAACTGGTGCCCATTTGAGGTGGAGGGATCGATTGGACTAATGACGTCCATTCCCCAAGCAGCAAAGGGCCAAGGTGATCTTGTTGCATTAAGCTTGTTCGACGACACTTTTATCATGTCTTCATGTATCTAACATTGGTAGCATTTCTGAACATACCAGATGCAATCTGCTTCCATGGTCATCCAAAAGTAACCGACCCTGAGTATCTTCTTGGCCAAGACAAAGCCATTCATGTGTGGACCGCAGGTTCCGACATGCATCTCCTCGAGCAATTTAGAAGCCTCCTTTGTGTCAACATACCTTAGCAATCTCAGATCAGGAGTTCTTCTGTATAGGGTTCCTCCACTTTGGAAGAAGTGATTTGACAGCCTCCGAAGTGTGTGTTTCTGAGTATGGTTCGCATGCTCTGGGTATTCTCCTTTTTCCAAGTACTCTTTGATGTCGTGGAACCAAGGTTTTCGGTCTGTTTCTTCTTCAATGTGAGCACAATATGTCGGCTAATTATGGATCCTTATTGGAATGGGATCGATGATATTCTTGTCTAGATGTTGTATCATTGATGACAAGGTGGCAAATACGTCTGCAAATTCTTTCTGAATTTTGGGGACATGTCGAAACTCTATCTTCGTGAACCACTTCTTCATTTCCTACACATGATGCATGCAGGGTAGTATCTTGGAATTCTTGGTAGCCCACTCTCCTTGTACTTGGTTCACAAGCAAACCTGAATCGCCGATCACCGCAGTTCTTGAACGTTCATATCAACAACCATGTTGAGCCCTAATATGCAAGCTTCATATTCCGCCATATTGTTAGTGCAGGGGAATCTGAGTTTTGAAGACACCGGGTAATATTGACCAGTTTCTAATACCAAAACAGCTCTGATACCTACTCTTTGTAGTTTTCCACCCCGTCGAAAAATATTCTCCAACCATCGTAGGCTTCAACAATGTCTTCTCCTACGAATGATACCTCTTCATTGGGAAAATATGTTTTGGGGGGTTCGTATTCTCCTCTCACAGGATTTTCAGCAAGGTGATCTGTCAATGCTTGTCCTTTGACTGCCTTCTGAGTTACGTAGATGATATCGAACTCAGTCAACAAGATTTTCCACTTGGCTAGCTTCCCAGTAGGCATGGGCTTCTGAAAATGTATTTCAAGGGATCCATTATTGATATGAGATACGTCGTATAAGCACAGAAGTAGTGCCTTAGCTTCTGAGCTATCTAGGTTATAGCGCAGCAATTGCATTCTAGCAGAGAGTACCGTGCTTTATAAGGAATGGACTTCTTACTAAAGTAATAGCTAGCTTGTTCCTTTCTCCTTGTCTCATCGTGTTGTCCTAGAACACAACCGAAAGCTCCATCTAACACTGCAAGGTAGAGTAGCAGTGGTCTGCCCGGCTCTAGTGGAACTAAAACTGATGGCATGGACAATTATTCCTTGATTTTTTCAAAAGCCTTTTGACATTCCCCGGTCCAACTGTTTGCAGCGTCCTTCATCAGCGTTTTGAAAATCGGCTCACATATTACTGTGGATTGTACTATGAAACGAATGATGTAGTTGAGGCATCCTAGGAAACTCATCACATCTTTCTTGCTTTTTTGTGGTGGTAATTCTTGGATGGCTTTGACCTTTGATGGATCAAATTCTATTACTCGGCAACTGACGATGAATCCCAATAACTTTCCGGTAGGAACCCCGAATGCACACTTTGCGAGATTTAGCTTCAGGTTGTACTTCCGTAGTCTGTTGAAGAATTTTCTCAAGCCTGCTATGTGATCTGTGGCCTTTTTGGATTTAATGATGACATCATACACATATACCTCTATCACTTTATGTATCATGTCATGAAAAATAGTTGTCATGGCCATCATGTAGGTGGCCCCAACATTCTTTAGACCTAATGGCATCATCTTGTAGCAGTACACTCTTCATGGTGTAATGAAGGCTGTTTTTTCGATGTCTTCCTCGTCCATCCAGATCTGATGGTAACCTGCGAAGCAATCTACAAAGGATTGGAGTTTATGCTTGGCACAATTGTCGATCAGAATGTGTATACTTTGCAGCGTGAAATCATCACTTGGGCTTGCTCTGTTAAGATCCTGATAATCAACACAGACTCTGACTTTCCCAGCCTTTCTTCGGAACATGCACAATGTTGGCTAACCAGGTTGGATATTCACCCACCCTGAGGACCTTGGCTTTGATCTGTTTAGTAACCTCCTCTTTGATTTTCAGGCTCATATCTGGCTTGAATTTCGTGAGTTTCTGTTTTACTGGCTGACACATTAGGTTCGTGGGCAACTTGTGGGCCACTATGGATATGCTCAATCCGGTCATATCGTCGTATGACCATGCAAAGATATCCTCATATTCTTTCAGGAGCTGAGCGTATTCCTCTTTCTCTGACGGTGACAAATGGATGCTTATGCGGGTTTCCTTGACGATTTCAGAATCTCCCAAGTTGACTATCTCAGTTTTGTCCAGGTTGGAATTGGGCTTGTTCTCAAAATCCTCTACTTCTTTGACAATATCCTCAGGTATTACATCCTCTTTTTTATAATCACTTTCCTTTTGTTGCGTTGTCTCATTACATGCCATAGTTGTCGGTTCATCAAGATAGGAAATAGTAATGCTGTAGGGACAAAAACATGAGAGAAAAGTAGTAATAATAAAATATCGAGCCATTTAAAGTGTCAAACAAAATGATTTTCAATAATTCAAATAACGTTTTGGGAACATTGAAAATATTATTTAAAACAAAAATGCAAAAGTGAAAATCATTTTTTCAGAAAAAGTACAATGTTATTCAGCCTTGCTACCCTGGGACTCGTCGGGCCCTTGATGATCTAACAATCCAGTTCTTGAGGAATGCTCCTCTTTCCACAGCTCGGATAGTAGGTCCTTCCTCATCCTCCTCCTCGACGAGCACACAACAGTCCATATCATTATCTTCCAAGAACAGATTCCTCAATGCTGCCAACGCTTCTTCTTTCTCTGATCCCCATATGATATCGGCCTGGTGGAAGGTCTGACTTAAGTGCAGCACAGGCTGCAATAGGGTAGTATGAACCATGCCACGGTGGTGACCAATCATCGTATTCCTTCCAGGTGTAATGGTACCCCAGCCCAAAGGTGGTACCATGGCGCTTTAGTTGTATTGGCTTACAGATACCTTGAAGATTTTTACCAAGCCCCTTATCGGGATCGTGTACTTTTCATGCTATCATGCTTTCTATCTTTCTACTCCACCACTTATCCTTCTCTATTGCGTTGACACGCTCGATACGATGGTAGGTTTCTCCACTTAACTTCCTTTGATTTTCAACCACCAGAACTGTCTGACTGGTGTAAATGGGGTTGCTCCCATCTCCATGGATGATCACTTCTTGATGGTTCCATTCGAACTTCATAGCCTGGTGCAAAGTAGATGCTACAGCCCCAGCGACATGTATCCACGGTCGTCCCAACAGCAGATTGTAGGAGGCGGATATGTCTAGTACATGAAACTCAACCTCAAATCAGGTGGAACCCATCTGTAGGCAGAGATTAGTTTCTCCAATGGTAGCCCATTGATACCCATCGAGTGCTTTCACATTCATAGTCCCTGCTCGTATCTCGTGTAAACCCTTGCCCAACCTTTTCAAAGTTGTCAACGGGCAAATGTTGAGGCTAGATCCTCCATCAATCAAAACTCTGGCGATCTTATCTTCGCATTGCACTGTGATGTGCAATGCCCTGTTGTGACTTAACCCTTCAGGTGCTAGCTCGTCTTCATGGAAAGTGATCTTGTGGCTTTCTAGCACTTGCCCTACCATATTGTCCATTTCTCCGCTAGTGATGTTGTTGGGCACATATGCTTCATTCAGCACCTTCATCAGAGCATTCTTTTGTGTCTCAGAATTTTGCAATAATGATAGGATGGATATTTGGGCGGGAGTTTTGTTCAGATGATCGACGACAGTGTACTCCCTTGCCCGTACCTTCCTCTAGAGGTCATCTGGACTGGTCTCAATAATGGGTGATTTGCTGGAGGCTTGCTTACTGGTTTCTCCCAAATGTTCGGGTGTATAAACCCTTCCGATTTTAGTCATTCCTTGTGCAGCGCTAGATTCTCGCATTTTCGCTTTTCCCTTTCTTCTAGCTTCAACTACATAATCCCAAGGTACATCATTGGAGGTGAAGGGCGGTGTGGATACCACAGTACAGTGAAAGGTGTGGCCACCTCTACCTCAAATGGAGCGAGTGTTGCTGTAGGTGGTGTTACTTCTACTTCAAAAGGAACTGATGCGGCTACCTCGACTTCAAGCGTGGTTGTACCTGTACCACAATGGGATTGAGTGTGACTGCAGGTTTCTTAGGATCATCACCTTCTCGAATGAGCCCGATTGATTCCTCGTGATCCCAGTCTTTATCAGTTTCTATCACATTGACCCCTTCACCCCTGTGATTTGGAAGAGGATTGTTGCGCACATTAGGTGCAGTTTACTTTGCCTGTATGGCCTTATTATCAATCAGTGTTTGGATCTTGTCTTTCAAGGTGCGACACTCGTCAATAGTGTGTCCCTTCATAACAAAATGGTATGCACATGTTTTGTTTGGATTGACCCATTGAGATGAATTTTCCATTGACAAAGAGGGAATAAGGGTGCCATAACCAGCAACTTTCAATCTTTCGTACAAATGGTCGATGGGTTTAGAAATGGCGGTGTAGTGTTTGGGTGGTTTGTGATCAAAATTAGGCCTTGGTTTTTGGTAGTTTGGACGAGTTGGAGGTGACCGATAATAGGATGGTTGGGTATTATAGGTGTGGTAGGCGGTAACAAGTTGGGAATATTTGGGAGGTGATGGTTGGTATGCGGGTTGAGGTGTTTGGTATACAAATGGAGTTTTTAGACCTTGGGCAACCATTACTGTTCCCACCTCTTTCTTTTTCGATATGCCTCCTGATTGCAATGCTTTGTTTGTGGCCTGCAGTTCCTCAAAATTTGTCATCATTCCACTTTTAATACCTTCCTCGATCCTTTCTCTGAGCTTGATGATATCGGAGAACTTATGGTTCTCAATGACCATGAGCCTTTCATAATATTGCGGATCCTGTGCCCCGACAAAGAACTTGTTCATTTGTTCCTCATCTAATGCCGGCCTGACCTTTTCCTCTTCTGACCTCCACCGAGTAGCATACTCGTAGATAGTCTCAATTGGTTTCTTATTGAGGTTCTGGATATAGAAAACATCTGGTGCATTCTCCGTGTTGAAACTGAACCCGTCCATGAAATCTGGTGCCATGCTCACCCAATTAGCTCATTTCTTGGGATTCTAGCATATGTACCAAGACACGGCATCTCCAGTAAGGCTTCTCATAAACAACTTCATGCGAATCCTTTTGCCTTTTCCAGCCCCCACAATCTTGTCACAGTAAGTTCTCAAATGAACCTTGGGGTCACCCGTTCCATCAAACATTTCGAACTTAGGAGGTTTGTAACCCTCTGGGAGTTCCACATCCGGTTGTATGCACCAATCCTCGTAATTCATAACTTTAATCCATTTACCTCCTTCAACACCCTGAACTTGGCTTGTTAGTTTCTTGAGCTCCTCAGCCATATTCTTGATGAGCAGGACCTTTTCGGCGGGTTGTGGTGTATAGGAGATTGGTTGAGTGGAGAGAGGTAGGGTTTCCATGTATATAGGATTGTTCTGGTGAATGCCAGGAGTTTGGGTGTAGTGGTGATCATTGGTGGAGTTCTGGGGTTCGGGGATAGGCTGAGATGTGTTCTGAGGAGTGTGATAGGCGGTTTGCGGGTATTGAGTAGGGAGATGCTGGTTTTGAGGAGGGGTTGTATACTGGTGAGGTGCGGGAGGATTCTGTGGGCGTTTTTTGGGTGTGGTTTTTGGTGGTGCAGGGTTCTGGGTGTTTAGGTGGTTGACATCCGGGACATTCAGTGTGAGGGAGATATTTGCCAAGTTACGGACCTGCTCAAGTTCACCCTGAAGTTCAAGTATCTTCTGCTCAAGCCGCTTAACCAAATTATTTGGGGCCTGAGTGCCCCAAACATCGGAAGTTTCCACATTCTCAACATGTGCAGTGTTATCCTTTCTAATGCCGTTCATATCATCAATTTTAGCTTTCCCTTTGCCTTTTGGTATACTTAGAGAAGGATAAAGTGGTTCGGATCTGATATGATAAGCTGATGATGCCAGTATACGTGAACCAACCTTGGGGAATGGGAATAATAAAAAAGAAAGAGAACAAAAGCTAGCCAAGTCAGTAAGAGTTCTAAAAAGAGTATTTGCAGTATTTAAACACATATTGCAGAAATGTAAATTCGCGTCCTAATTTGGGAGTTTCATTGTGCCCGAGGTAGGCCTAGAGACAAGTTGATTTGGAGAGTTCCAGTGCCAATAATTGCCTCATATCATTAATGTAAAATAGATGAATCTAAAACGACACTAAATAAGATAAGTCACTAATGGCACTTGGCCTTATTACATTTGAAAAGTAAATAAATCTAATCTACTTGGTCCTAAAAGGACCTTCCCCAGGCTTGATCTTCCTGGATCCATCGGTCAAGTTCCCTAAGTCGCGCATGCCCAACAACAGGTATACCCTCGCTAGATGTCCTCCTTCGCTTCCCTCAGCATTCTGGAAGTCGGTGTATCTCTTCCTTGTCTTCTCCTCTAGCTCCATCAGACTTTGCTCCAGATATTCCAGCCTTTCATTAGACTTGATAGCCAACTCCTTCATTCATCGATTAGTTCCATATCAGTCTTGGTATCTCCAGATTCTCGGCCTCGGACTCATGAACCCTTTTGCGCAGTTTGTTGCATTTCACCTGGGCTTCAGCAACTTCTTCTATGACCCTATTTCCTCGATCGATTCCCGGCTTAACTATCCCTGCTATGTTGTCTTCTAACCATGATAGGTAAAAGCGTACATGCCCTGTGTGATACCTATCTGGCTTGATGGTGTCCTTTTCTACAATAATCTTTGAGTGCCATATATGCTGAGCTTCACATTTGTATGGGATGTAATCATCCTAAAAGTCTGCCCTGTAATGACTCATTTCAGCAACCTGCGGTATGACTTGTTTCCTGCCTGCTTGTCTCATAACCCTGATGGGAACATAAGGGTATATGCCTCTTAACCCAATCAACACCAAGTGCGGAGCGTCCCTAGATATGATGATGGACTCGTAAGTAGGGAACCATTCGAACATCCATTGAACCTGATCCTCAGTCAAATTATCGAAAAATTGCACCCACTCTACAGCATTCTCTAGTTGAGCAAACTTGTCTGGGATATAGGTCATTCTCTTAGGGTAACGGAAAGCTATATGATCATTCCACGACCTTCGTGGAAACTCTTGACGGTATTGACCTCTATAGAGATGCTCCAATAACCAAACCTGTAGCAACAAATTACAACCCTCAAAGTGTTTGAACCTTTTCTAGCAGCGGTCCAAGGCCCGATATATTTTAGCTATGATTATAGGGACAATGGTATATGTTTGCCCCTCAATTCCCTCCATTAAGGTTTTGGCTACCATGGTCAGTCTGGTGTGAATTTTGTCCCCTTGCATTGGAAACACTATCATACCCAAGAAGTAGATGATGAACACAAAAACCCTGTGGTGAATACAACCTAAGGAAGTGATAGAGAATTCATCATGGAAGATACGATAGGATTTGCTATGACTATATCTTTCATAGAGGTAGTCAAAGGGTATGTAGAACTTCTTTAGGCACTCCAAATCGTCGTTCATTTTCAAACCCATCATTTTCAGAAACCCACTAGCAGTACGGTTTAGTGGAACCAATAAACCGGGAATGTCCCAAGGTAGTCCAGCGAGTCCCCCTATTTATTCCAAGAAAGGGGTCATTTCTATGTTTCCAAAGCGAAACACGGATCTTTCTCCGTCCCAGAACATTGTGGAAACTTCAATCAACATATTTTGGTTGGATGTCCAATAGAGAAGGAAAATTTCCGAGTACCTTTTTCACATGATTTTTGTCACTTGATGAAATATCCTCCCACCAATCTAGCAACAATGGAGGTATGCAACGGACCATGCTGAACCTGGGGACTTCATGCCTCATTTTCTGCAAAACAAATAAGGTTAGGCCCTTTTCCCCTCCAGATTTGACTATTTATACATAAATGATTAGCATATTGGCATTTATTTCTCCAAATTAATGCACAGATCGTGGTTGGGTCCATTGGAATTATGGAAACCTCGGTGGACTTTTGGACAAGGCTTTCCTTGAAGGGTTATTATGTGGACAACATATAAACCCTGTCTAGGTTTGACCATGATGCATGTACAATAAATCAGAGTAAGGTTCCTATAGAAGTCTAGACTGGTACCCTCAAGCGGACAACTTGAGGGGGAAAGGCACGAAACTGTCGACTGCACCGCTGATCAACTAGTTTTACCGCAAATAAGCCTTTCCGAATTCAAAGGGTGATATATAGGAAGAGCATAAACACTCATCAAGCATTGCTACGGTATTGATTACGCACGAGTGGAATATGATGTTGAGCATGATTTATGCAACAGTAAATAGCACGTTGTCACGTATTTGCACGTTAAAAATGATAAATACGGTATTTAATGATTGAAAGGCGTTTAAGAAAGAAAAAAGAGAGACAAGTCAGTTTCCATAGTAAAGAGAAATCGTAAATGCTTGAAAATAAATTCACATAAAGTGGGAAAGGGAAAAAGTGTGCATGTATTAACAGAATAAAGCATGCTTAATGTCACGACCCCAAATACTTAGTCGTGATGGCGCTTGTCGTGGAGCCAGGCAAGCCACACAGTTCTTTGAATCTATCTTTATTTTTCAGAAAAGTTATAAAACATAAAAGAAAAACACTGATAATAATCCATTTGAAAGTTTAAGACAACATTTAAAGCAAGATTCCAAAAAAAAAAAAAACCAATCCCGGATCTAGTGTCACTCAGTCACGACCTGCTAATACATAAAAGTACTAAAATAGAGAAATAGACAACATAGTCTGTCAAAAACAAAAGTACGACAAGAAGAATAAGAAGGAGAAGACGAGGTCACGATTTCCTGCTGCTACCTCGACAACTCCGATGAAACTCTGACGGCTGCTCAGAATCCCTGCCGGATCCCAAAATAGCTGTATCTTCACACAAGGTACAGGGGGGTAACGTGAGTACACAAACTCAGAAGTAACGAACCCAAACTATGGGCTGAGATGTAGTGACAGACTAAACCTCAGAATTTACCACATGCAGTTTACAGAATTTAGACATTTTAACGGTTTATCAGAAATGAGTAAGAATGCCAAGTATGCCAATATACTCTACATGCCATCACAATAATGTATGAATCCAGTGTGGAAAATTCACATAGTGCTCACAACCCTTACACAGCAGTCCACTCCAGTACCATATATGGCTCTCAGGCCCAGGGAAGGTCCATCCCGGAATGTATATAAGCGTCGGTGACCTTAGTCACTTGGTACTGAGGAAAAGGCGAATCCAGCCCCACGGAGAAGATCCATCTCCAGAAATACAACACTCGTACACGATTCATGTCCAGGGACGATCCATCCCTCATAATCCTCAACTTCGGACAAGATCCATGTCCAAGGAAAATCCACCCCTCAATATCAATGCGCTCACTGGGTGTGTAAAGACTCCGGAGAGGCCCTAGTGGTCCAAGCTCCATATCAAGCCAACGAAGGCATGATTAAGTATCGCTGCGGTGTGTAGTCCGATCTCATAACTGTCTTAACAATAGGGTCTCGGCCTCACTTAATCATTACTCTCCAGTCTTACTCATATGGCTCACATATGTATAAATCCGCTCAAAACAATGCTAAATATGCATATAATAAACAATTACTGAGACTGAGGCATGAAATGATATGCTATGACATGACTGAGTATATGAAATCAAATAAATCACAAGATGAGACAGTAACATATGACCACTCAGGTCTCAGCATTTTCGGCGTGAAGCCTTAGCATTTATGCTTAACATGATTTCTAACTTGTTCACATTTATCACATAATAGAAGTGTGGATATCAATCCGTAATAGCTACTAGACGGTGCCTTGGGATGAGACAGGCCACAATTTACTCAGTGCACGCCCGCACGCCCGTCACTTCGCATGTGCGTCACCTCAATTATGGTCAAGTATCATATAGTTGGGGGTTTCGAACCCTCATAACCAAGTTTGGAAATGTTACTTACCTCAAAACCGGCTAAAATCCTAGCCCACAGTGCCTTTGCCTCTAGACTCGAACTCCAAGTGCTCCAAATCTACCAAAAATCAGATTCATATCATTATTATATGCCAATGTAGGAAACCCATTCGAAAATTATCAAAATTACCCAAAAAATCCGAAATTGGCCAAACCCGACCCCCGGGACCACATCTCAGAATTTGATAAAATTTACACCACAAGAATCCCCATCCTCCCACGAGGCTATACACACCAAGAACATCAAAACCGGACTTCAAATGACCCCTCAAATTGTCATTTTAGAGTCTCTAATTACAAGCCCTAATTACCCAATTTTAGCACTGATTTCCCACACTTTTCACCACTAAGCAGTCCGTTAATCACACATAAACGAGTTTTAGGTCCAAAATTCTTACCTACACGAATAACTCTCGAATCCCTCTTCAAAACTTCTTCAAAAAGCTTAAAACCCGAGCAAAAATGGTGGAAGAATGACCCAAAAATCCCTAAAGGTCCTATTTATATGATCTGCCCAGCGATGACTGCACATGCGGCCCTATGAGCGCACCTGCGGACCCGAACCTGCGGTCCCAGGTGCGCACCTGCGCATGCGACTTAAAAAGCCATTTTTTTCACCTGCGACAAATACCCCGCACCTGCGACTCCGCAGGTGCGGTCCAAGCCACGCACCCGTGACCCCTTCACCAACTACCAATCTCCGCACCTGCGCTTGGTACTCGCACTTGCATACCTCGCACCTGCAGAAGGGAGACCGGAGGCGTGACCACACCCGCAGTTGTGCACCAGCAACATTTTCTGCTGCATTTTCCAATTTAAAACCCCCCGATGACTATCCGAAAACACCTCGAGTCCCTCGGGGCCTCAACCAAAAGTACCAACAAGTCATAAATGATCACCCGAACTTAGTCGAACCCTATGAAGCTCCAAAACAACATCGAAACACCAATTTAACTCATGATTCAAGCCTAAGAATCCTAAAACTTCCAAAGATCATCTACAATGCCGAAACTAACCAAAACACATTCGATTAACCTGAAAATTTTCACACACATCCAAAATGATACTAGGAACCTATTCCAACTTCCGAAATTCAATTCCTTCCCCGATAGTCTATTTTCCACTGCTGACCGGAAATCGCCAAAAACTCACTTTTGCCAATTCAAGCCTAATTCTACTCCGGACCTCAAATTCACATTCGGAACACACTCTTAAGTCCCAAATCACCTAACGAAGCTATCCGGGCTATAAAATCCACATTCCGAGGTTGTTTACCTATAAGTCAACTCCCGGTAGACTTTTTTAACTCTTAAGCTCTTTTAAGAGACTAAGTGTGTCAATTCTCACCACGACCACTCCGAACCCGAACCAACTGACCCAACACATCATGAATAAGCTAAATGACATAAGATAAAGCTGAAAAAGAGGAAACAGGGCTAGACTCACGAAACGACCGGCCAGGTTGTTACACTTAAAGACCAATTCACAAAAAGCAAGTTCGTTATGGTAAGAGCCTAAAAATATCCCCAACAGAGTCGCCATGCTGTCGCGCCCCCCTTTTCCCTTGCGGAATCGGGTTTCGAAATTTTTAGAGACAACTCCCTTCCTTTTGGGATGGGGTATGGGATTTGAAGAGTCGCCACCTAACACATTAAGGCGCGTTAGGGAACTTAGAGTAATTAACTCATGAAACTAGTTTGCATTACCAGAGATTGGGTAAGGGATCGAAATTACCTTGAGGGAAAGGTGTTAGGCACCCCTCGAAGTCCACAACGCTGGGTCCCGACCGAACTTAGTTAAGCGAATTAGTCTTAAAGTAAAATAAAGCAGTTTGGATAACAATACATTACTTTAAGCACTATTAAAGGGGTCCTACGTTTTTTAGCCTATAAGATCATTTCCATGCAATACTTGGTAACTTTCCCTAAGTTGGGGTGCTACAAATGGTATTAGCGCACAAGGTATCATCTCCTTTACTACCTAATTACTATCTTTCAGTTATTACTTAAGCGTTCTAGTAGCTTCTAAGTCGTGCTTTATGCGGGCACTACCCGTCCCTTACCTATGGTCTTGTAGGTATTTAGGACCTCTATTTAGGGTGGTTCTAGACTGACCTATGTTGCTTAAAATGAGAAAACGCTAAGCGACAAACAAAATTTAGATTGGACTATCTTGTAAGGAGAAAATAAGGGATCATGTTATCCTCCACAAGTAACAACAAATGCAGGCAGTTCAACCCGCAAATTTAACTAATTTAGGATCCTATAGGCAGGATATCTAGATGAGCATAAACATAATTTAAGACAACAATTTTACTAAAGCGAGCAGCGGGACCTACTGGCTTGCCTACTGATTTGATTAAGTTCTGAATCTGGGCATATTTCAAGCCACAAGAGATCACAGGTTTTTTAGGCCCAGTATTCTTAATAAACCTGTAGGTTTGCCTAAGTGATAACTAGAACGGAATCCTATAGGCATGGCATCTACAACTTTTAATTATAGACCTATAACATGGTTTCTAAGCGAATTGCTCATAAAGACATATTTTATCTTTTTCAGATCTTATATCATGCTTTCTAACTTGAAGAATTAATTTAATCCTATAGGCATGACTTTTAAGTGTTGAAACGGATTTTGTTTTTTTTTTCTTATAGACATGGTATCTAAATTGAAGAATTTTTTATATCTCCCATGGGAATGATATCGAAGTTGCAGAAAACAAATTTTTTATATTCCTATAGGCATGGAATCTATGTGGGCAGAAACTTTAAACAAATTGCCAGGAAAGTTTATTAATTTACGCAAATAAGATCCTATACGCATGATCACTAATGCACATTGAGATTGGAAATATGTGTAGATCCTATGAACATGAATTCTAATGCAGAATTACAAAAAGGACCTATAGGTAGTGTCTCTAGTATGCTTAGATGTGAAAACACAGGATCATAAACAGTCAGAAGACATCCTATAGGCAGAAAACAATTAGGAATATTAACATAATCAAACATAATGAACCTATAGGCAAGATTTCTACCTGAGTTTAAACAAAGATACATAACCCCCCCTCCCCCCAACTTTTACTAATAACCCCAAAACTGTTTATACAGAGATTATTACATTATTACAACCCAATAATAAATTACATAACAAAAGTCATTACATTATAGGGAGCCTTCATAGGCCCAGTATAACCTGTGAACCAGGCCTTCAAGCAAAGTAGAGCTGAAGCACAATGTTGTCCACCCATGATACACATAATTGGGTTCTGGTGTGTCAAAGTTCCCAAGGGCCTCAGGGACCCGGGCAATGCTCACACCAGAACCTTACTTAGAAAAATAGTAGTTTGTAAAAGATTGGAAGACCGACCCCAATGTGTCAGAGTTCGGAGGAGTCTCAAGGACCCTAGGCAGTGCTCACAGTAGGGGTGTTAGGAACCTAGATAACTAAGAATAGAAGTTTGAAAATAGTTCATAAAGGGTAAGGGTACAATTTTAAATAAAAGTTTAATTTTCAGAAGCAAATAGGTTCAAATTACAGGACTGCAAACATAACTCCACTTAGAACAAACAAAATCCATATTTAGCATATGGTTCAAACATATTGGTATTGGTTCAGAAATAAATACTATACTGGTACTTAAAGCAATTACAAAAGAGTAAGGATACTTGAAGAATTGGCAACACATGTTTGCAATATCTAAACATGTTCAGAACAGGGAACATACGATGGAATCAAACAAGGTTTCAAATTACTGAAGATGATTTAGTTTAGCTATTATCACTAAGTTGGATCATATAGGCATGTATTAAATAGAAACATGATGAAGTTTGGAAATAACTAACCAAACAAGCACATAGAACATGACAGGGTAGCAGAAACTAAAGCATACTAGTTTAGAAAGAAGTAAACAGGGATCATGGATTAGACAGAAGCATGCTAAGGTTGAAATAAACTAACCACATAAGCACATAAAACAAAATAGGATAACATGAGTTAACACATACCAGTTAGGAAGAAAGTAAGCAGGAATGTAATGGCAGTTTGGATCCAGAGTGATAGTTTATCAGAGAACAGACACCTTTGAGAGTTTCGAATTGTAAGAATTGTTCAGTAAAAAAGTTGTAAAGTGTGTCTGTGTGTGTAGGTAGGTGGATCTAAGTGTAAGTGTAAGTGTGTCAGCGTGTCTTTCAAATCAGAACAATGAAAGGTTTTTATAGCACACAATAGAGTAGGACCAAATAAGGTATGAAATTAATTACACACAAATATGGTATGAAAAACCAATTAATCAATCAATTAGGGTTAACACAAATAAATTAATAGGACAGAATCACGTAGGTATCACTTAAATTAAAGAGAATCTTACACAGAATAAATCAGCAGACACGATTGAGGTTTAATAAGGTAAGCAGTAAGTCCAAGGATCACTTATAGGTCGTTCATAATAATCAAAGACCAGAAATCAGGCCAGTAAGGGAAATACGAAAAGTATCCCCAATTATTAATCACACATAAGGAAAGGATAGGTAAAAATATGTTAAGGAAATATTGGTATTAAAGGAAAGCAATATTTCAAACACTAATTAGGCAAGTAAATCAATTAATCATTTTAATTGACAGAGCCAAAGTAAAAGGGCAAGAACAGTGAAATAAATAGTCGAATTAATTGAAACGCTAAGACATATAGACACGGAGATGAAATTCAAGTAAAATCAGTCGGAAAAACAAAGAAGAAAACCAGAGTTGAAAATCTAAATGTGTTAAAACATTATTGCAGAAATCCCTTAAAATAAAAAACCCTACTTTTTAGGGAAAAGCTGAATCGGTTGATAATAATAGTAAAAACAGAAGAATCTTAAAGGACAAATACTAAACGAACTCAGACCGCTTCAGATCTAAAAAGATCTTAACTGATTTAGCCAGAAATAGTTAGGTTTAAGAAAATAAATAGATGTGAATTAAATATCTTGTTTGAACTAGAGATTTGAAGCCGTAAAACACGATGATATTGGTACTCACAGACATAGGAGTGAATATAGACGAATTAGTCGAGAAATGAGGGTTTTTGAACCAAATTTTGTTTGAATCCCTTGAGATTCCATCAAGTAACATGAAGATCACAACACTAGTAGTGATATGAGGTCTAATAAGGCCTGAAATTAAAGAGAAACCCCATGAATCAAGGGGATATTAGTGATAGTGGGCTAGGGTTAGAAGGAGGTGAGAGAGAAGAGAGGAGGGAATGGGTTTCAAGAATGGCGGGTTTGGAAAATGGGGTAGGGTTTAGGATGTTTGGTGTAATTAAAATGGAAGGTGAATCCTGGACCGTTGACCTTCTAAGATCAACGGATAGGATTAAATCTAGCTGGGGTGGGTTATTGGATCAGGGTTAATGGGTTTGGGTATTGGGTTATTGGATCATGGTTAGTTTAATTGGGCTGATAGTTGTTGGGATGGGGTCCGAAAATTAAATTAAAAGAGGCTATATTTTAAATACTCAATTAATTTAATAAAATAATTTATAAAAATAGTTAATAAATGCTGAAAAATTGTTATTTATCCATGAAAATGATTTAAACTAATTATTTAATATTATAAAAATATAAAAGATCATTTTCGTGCAAAATAAAGTAACCATGCACACATGGGATATTATCGCAAAGTTATTGCAATTATAACCTAAAGATGTAAATATGGTTATTCATAAAATAATTAAAGCTTAGTATAAATATAAATGATTACAATTAAGCAATAAAATTATTATAAAATCATTTGTGATGCAATTAGTAATTATTAGATAATAAAATGATGAAATAAATTAAATTAAAATCCTTTAAAGTTATAGAAAATTATGGAAAAATACTAATTGATACTCATGCATTATTTTGAAAATATATATGCATTTTGAAAATAATATAGGAAAAAATTGGGTATCAACAATATGTTTATGTTGTCAATCTAAAATGGCATGTCTCCTTAACTCTCCTAGTCTTATGTCTATCTTTAGCATGCTGTCACATGCTTAATGATTTAACCTATGTTGCATTTACCATTGTTCAAAAAATTGACTCTCCTAGTTTCCTGTTCTTTGTTAAATCAATATTGTCATTCTTACTTCTGAAATGCCAATGTATTTATGAATCCCGCTAAATGTCACTCAACTCTGTCTCTATGAGGTGTTTCTTTAGAGTTGTACATTTGATTTACCCGTTAGTCCATTAACTTATTTGGTTAAGTGGTCAATATTGCAACTGTTGGGCTTGATATGGGTCCATGTGTAGCTTTAGGTTGTGCAAATTGACATACTCTCATGTTTTGGGAAGTGTTTGAATCTGGGCTTGATATTCCAGTGAAAGAGTCGATTGAAGTCCCAGACAGCGCTGGGTTAGCTCTTCTTGGGTCTGCTCTATTTGTTGGGCCTGTAGTCATCTTGATTCTATAATATTTGAGTATGTTTCTTCTTTTATCATTGGGTATGTAATAACTTGTAAACAAACGATGGGGAGATTTTTAAAAAGGGGGACTGGGGTATTCCAATGTTTGCATAGAAGGGTAGAAAATATGCTTATAGGGTCTATGTGTTCTATTTGGTATTTCGATCAGCATGCCTTATATGTTATTTAGTTTATTGTGTTGTACACTAATAGAAAGCATGCTTATAGGAATCACGCACACACTTCGCTTAACTTGTCAAAATATGTTAGCTCAAGTAATTGCTATATTTGTTTCCTTGTGTACTACTAAACTGTCACGACCCAACATCCTAACTCAAGTCGTGATGGCACCCAACAGCGGGGTCAGGCAAGCTAACATTTAAACTACTACAGTTCCTTCTTATTTTCCTTAAACATATAAATATATACGCTGAGTTACAAAGCTTAGATTATTAACCGATTAGGAGTAATTAACCAATTTTAAACAAAAGCAGTCAAAATGAGGCGTGGGTCCAAAATATACACATATGTACGGACATAATCTACACAACTACTACATGTGTGCCAGGAACTAGTGTCACGAGTGTCACGGGCATACTAACTGAATATACAAAAGATAGAATATACAATCCCACTGTCTGAAATAAATAGACGGGAACATAAGTACAAAGAACTCCATGGTGTTGCCGAGGAACGTCAGGAGAAGCAACTCACCGTGAAGTCAAGTCTACTACAGTCAATATCTAGCTCCGGTCCGATAACCAGATGCACCAGCCTCAGAACCTGTACAGTTAAGTACAGAGGAGTAGCATGAGTACATAAATAAATATGTACCCAGTTTGTATCCCGTCTAATCTCGAAGAAGTAGTGACGAGAGGTCGACTTGACACTCACTAAGGTCCAACAGTATAATATAACAGGGTATAATGAAAATTGTAGACATGTAAGACAGTGAACAACAAATACGTATAAAGCATAGGAATCCAAGTAAAAATACTGAAATTTAAATAACAACTTCCGCTTTCTTTTCCCCTAAATTTCTATCAAGTCAATATCCACGAAACAATATCAAATAGTCATGCGCACACATGAATAAGAACACCTGTCGGAGTCATAAGGATAATATCTATGCACTACCGAGGATCGAATGGCCCGTCCCATAAGTTCATTCTTACCATAGTATAATCTCATCTATGCACTGCCGAGGATCGAACGGCCCGTCCCATAAGTGCATTCTTACCATAATATAATCTCATATGTGCACTGCCGAGGATCAAACGACCCGAACCACAAGTGCACCTTTCAATCTGCCGTGACGTACGACCCGCTGCCATGAGAGTGGGGAAAATCACACTCCACTCGTGGAATGTAAATTGCGAAGCGGTCACATGCACACATAATAATTCTAACATTTCCTTTTCAAAAATCATTTTCTCCCAAATTATCACATTTCATAAATCTCAAGGGATCATACTATATACATCAGGAATTCTGGTACCATTCATAACATATAATTAAATTACAAGGAAGAATATTAAAGCATGTTGTGGGCCTAACTACCCGTACGTAATAATAATAGCGGCTACATACGGACTCTTGTCACTTTGTTCGTATGTAGCCCCCCCAAAAAAATTACACATAGCATACAAATCACCTATGGGGACAATTCCCTCTTACAAGGTTAGAAAGGAGACTCACCTCGTGTCAAATCTACTCCCCAGACCAAGAACGCGCCCGAAAGTCCAAACTCTACACCCGAGGACTCATAACTAGCCCAATGTTGTACAATTATATCAATTCATGCTCAAAGTATGGAAATTATCCTATTTATTCAATAATTCAACATTCTTGAAGAATTCCCAAAATTCAACCCCCGGCGCGCACACTCGAATTCCAAAAATTCTCGGAAGAATCACTCACCCATAGCATAAGGGTCGTTAATATATGATTTCTACTTTAATTCATAGCAATAAATGAGTAATTCATCAAATTCCTCCAGAACCCTAAATTACTACCCAAATCTTGATTTTCCACTAATTTAGTAGGTAATGTAACTACTAATTCATGAATTAACACTAACTTTAGGGTAGAGTTAAGTTACGTTACAGTGGTTGGTCGTGGAGTAATTTTTCCCAAGCTCTCAAGGTCTCTAATGGTGGAACTTTGAGTTAAAAGATGAAGAATCCCATTTAAAAAGACATTCTACCTACAGTGATTTTCGCACTTGCGGTCTCGCACCTGCGAGAAATGGCTGCCCACGGGGGGGGGGGGGGGGGGGGGGTTACCAGCGGGGGGTGGGACACCCCCCAG
>ML241720.1:69570-100809 GCA_005239495.1 Nicotiana undulata
TGCGAGGCTGCGGTCCAGCACCTGCGACTGGCCAACCGCACCTGCGGTCACACTAGTTCAGGTGCACCAGCTGCATTTTCAGCTAGTTTTTGGCCTCGTATGGTGCCCCGGAGGCACCTAGGCCCACCTGAGCGCCCGTCCAAAAATACCAACAAGTCCCAAATCATAGTATGGACTCGCTCGAGCCTTTGGAACCCTCAAAACAACGCAAAAACTCAAAATCACCTCCCAAAACCCCTAAAACCATAACTTAAGAACTAAAAGTTCTTCAATTCGATAACAATGCGCCGAACCGACCTATACTACTCGTAATGACACCAAATTTTGCAGGAAAGTCCTAAATGACATAATGGAACTATTATCGGTCTCGGAATTCCATTCGGACCTCGATAACACAAAACACGTTCCCAACCAAATTTCAAACCTAAGGAAATCCTTATTTCTATATTGGGCGCCTTCCGAACATACTCCTAAGTCTGAAATCATCATACGAAACTACTAGAACTCTCGGAACTCGATTCCAAGGTCATTTACTGAAAATGTTGACCGAAGTCAAATTTGGCCAAAAGGGCCAACCTTAAGGAACCAAGTGTTCCAATACTGCTCTAAACACTTCCGAATCCAGAACCACCCGTCCCCGCAAGTCATAAATCATAAGAAGCTGCTATGGAAAGTCTCATTTAGGGGAAAAGGGTCCTAATTCGCAAAACGACCGGTCGGGTCACTATACGCTCCCCGTCTTAAGAAAACGTTCGTCCTCGAACGGGTATAGAATTGTACCTGAAGTGCTGAATAGTTGTGGGTATTTGCTCCGCATGTCCTCCTCGGACTCCCAAATCACCTCATCGACGGGTTGGCCCCTCCACTGGACCTTACGGCAGAAACTCTCTTGGATCTCAATTGGCGGTCCTGTCTATCAATGATAGCAACTAGCTCATCCTCGTAGCCCAACTTCTCATCCAACTAAGTAGTGCTGAAATCAACCACGTGAGAAAGGTCAGCATGATATCTCCGGAGCATGGATACATGAAAGATCGGATGAACTCCTGATAAACTGGGAGGTAAAGCTAGCTCATAAGCAACCTCTCTGACCCGCCTCAACACCTCGAAAGGACCTATAAACCTTGGGCTCAGCTTGCCCTTCTTCCCGAATCACATAATGCCCTTCATTGGCGAATCCTTTAGCAGGACCTTGTCTCCCTCCATAAATGCTACATCACGTGCCCTCTGATCCGCGTAACTCTTTTATCTGGACTGGGTTGTGCGAAGCCTCTCCTGAATTAACTTCACCCTCTCCAAAGCATCTCTCACCAGATCCGTGCCATATAACTTAGCCTCGCCAGGCTCAAACCACCCGAGAGGAGAACGACACCGCCAAAGGCAAAAGCTGATCGCACTAACCTCCAAAGTCGATCACACAAGCCTTGAGCATGTCCTCCAATATCTGAAATGTACACCTGGTCACATACTGCACAATGTCTTTCTTCATCAATCTCCACCTGAAATGCTGCTTCAAATCACAATACATCTTCGTAGCACCAGGATGAACAGAATACCGAGAACTGTGGGCCTCTGCTAGAATCCTCGCCCTCAGGCCATTAACATTAGGAACACATAAACGACCCTGAAGTCTCAGAACACCATCCTCGCTCATAGTAACCTCCTTGGACCCACCTTGGACCACCGTCTCTCGAAGCTCCGCTAAGCACTGATCATCAAACTGCCGAGCCTTAATCTCTCCCAATAACGAAGACTGAGCAACCACACGCGCAAGAACTTGATGAGGCTCCGAAAGATCTAACCTCACTAGGCGATTAGCCAAGGACTGAATGTCCAAGGCTAGAGGTCTCTCCTCTGCTGCAATGAATGCCGAGTTACCCATACTCACTGCCTTTCTGCTCAAGGCATCTGCTACCACATTTGCCTTGCCCGGATGATAGAGAATGGTGATATCATAGTCCTTCAACAACTCAAGACATCTACGCTTCCTCAAATTAAGATCCCTCTTCTTGAATAAGTGCTGCAAACTGTGGTGGTCTGTATAAACCTCATAGGACACTCCATACAAGTAGTGCCTCCAAATCTTCAGAGCATGAACAATCGCCGCCAACTCTAGGTCGTGCACATAGTAATTCTTCTCATGAAGCTTCAACTGGCACGAAGCATAAGCAATAACTCTCCCGTCCTGCATCAACACACATCCCAACCCAACACGTGAAGCGTCGCAATACACAGTATATATCCCAGAACCGGAAGGCAATGTCAGAATTGGTGCTGGGGTCAATGCTGACTTGAGCTTCTGAAAGCTCGCCTCACACTCGTCGGACCACTGAAATGGGACATTCTTCTGAGTCAATCTGGTCAATGGAGATGCAATAGAAGAGAATCCCTCCACAAATTGGCGATAATAGCCTGCCAGGCCCAAAAAGCTCCTGATCTCTGTAGCTGAAGTAGGACGCGGCCAACTCTGAACTGCTTTAATCTTCTGTGGATCAACCTTGATACCCTCTCTGGATACCACATTCCCCAAGAACGCCACATAATCTAACCAGAACTCACACTTGGAGAACTTAACATATAGCTTCTGTTCTCGCAAGGTCTTGAGCACAACTCTCAAATGCTGCTCATGCTCACCCAGGCTCCGCGAATAGATCAAGATGTCATCAATGAAGACAATGACGAAGGCATTGATATACGGCCTGAATACCCTATTCATCAAATCCGTGAATGCTGCCGGGGCATTTGTCAAACCAAAGGACATCACCAACAACTCATAATGTCCGTATCTAGTATGAAATGCAGTCTTTGGAACATCTGAAGCCCGAATCTTTAACTGATGATAACCCGGCCTCAAATCAATCTTTGAAAACACACGAGCACCCTGCAACTGGTAAAACAAATCATTGATGCGCGGCAGAAGATACTTGTTCTTAATGGTAACCTTATTCAACTGGCAGTAATCAATACACATCCGCATAGACCCATCCTTCTTCTTCACAAGTAGAATTGGAGCACCCCACGACGATACACTCGGCCTGATGAACCCCTTAGCCAACAACTCCTCAAGATGCTCCTTAAAATCCTTCAACTCCTTAGGAGCCATACGGTACATGTGCATGGAAATAGGTTGAGTATCTGGAGCTAAATCAATGCAGAAATAAATGTCTCGATCTGGAGGCATGCCTGGAAGGTCTGAAGGAAATACATCGGCAAACTCTCCAACAACTGGCACTGAATCAATAGTAGGGGACTCGGCGGTGGTGTCCCGCACATAAGAAAGGTAGGCTAGACAACCCTTCTCGACCATATGTCGATCCTTCATGAATGAAATAACCCGGATGGCTGCACTGACTGAGGAACCTCTCAACTCCAGCCTAGGCGACTCGGGCATGGCTAGAGTAACTGTCTTGGCAATGCAATCTAGCACGACATGATAAAGAGATAACCAATCCATGCCATGAATAACCTCAAAATCAACCATGTCGAGCAATAAAAGGTCAGCTCTGGTCTCGAACCCACAAAATGTGATCACACAAGACCGATAAACCCGGTCTACCACCACAGAATCGCCTACAGGAATGGACACATATATAGGAGAACCTAAAGACACACGAGGGACATCCAGAAAATGAGCAAATAGGGATAAAACGTATGAATAAGTGGATCCTGGATCAAACAATACTGAAGCCTCTCTACCATATACTGAGATAATACCTGTGATCACGGCGTCTGAGGCTACTGCATTTGATCTGGCCGGAATAGCATAAAATCTAGCTGGAGCCCCTGAAGACTGAGCTCCCCCAGTGTGAACAGGAGCTGAGTGGCTTCCCCCTGACAGGCCTCCACCTCTGGGACGACCCCTGCCAACCTGTCCTCCACCTCTAGGTGGCTGGACTGCTGGTGCTGGACCCATGGGTTGATAACTCTGCTGCACTGCCTTGCCCCGATATCTGGGACAATGACTCCTCATATGATCTGGCTCCCCACACTCATAGAAACCTCCAGGTACCATACCCTGCTGCCTTGAAGAAGAAGAACCCTGAATGGCCGGGGAGCGATGTAGACCCTCTAGCATAGCACTGAAGTAAGAACTGGAGGATCCTTACTGACCGAGATAACCATTGGGGGTAAACTCTGAATAGCTGGGGGACGGTAGGAGCACTCTGGCATGGAGTTGAACTGAGGCCTCACTGGAACACCTCGGGGATGTAGTGGAGATGCTGAATATGAAGGCCTGCTGGGCTAAACACCCCCAAACTGACCTCTGCTCCAAGCTGGGGCATCCCTGTAATCTCCTGAGAACCTATCCCTCTTATCCTGCTGACCCTGCTCCCTGCTCCTCGACCGATAACCCTTGATCCTGCGAGCAATCTCTACCACGAGCTGGTAAGGAGTACACATCTCCACTTCTCGGGCCATGGTGGCTCTAATACCTGGGTGTAACCCAACCACGAATCTCTGTACTCTCTCAACATTAGTAGGTAGTATCATAAGTGCATGGCGTGACAGCTCTGAAAATCTATCCTCATAATCTATCACGGACATTTGCCCCTGCTCTAGCCGCTCAAACTAAACTCGCAGCTCTTCCCTCTTAGAGGGTGGAACATATATGTCCAGGAACATCTGCGTGAACTGCTCCCAAGTGACAGGAGGAGAATCTGCTGGCCTGCTAAGAATATAAGACTGGCACCACCTGCGAGCTCTGCCCTCTAACTGAAATGTGGTGAAATCCACTCCATGGGACGCTAGGATCCTCATATTGTGCAGTATGTCCCTGCACCTATCAATGAAGTCCTGGGCATCCTCGCCTCGCTCACCCCCGAAGACTGGAGGGCACAATCGAGTCCTTCTGTCTAACATCTTCTGCTAATTGCCATCCGCAGCTGGTCTGGGCTCCGGTGCTGCTGCTATAGGCTGGATACCAACCACGGGCAGTGTACCCGGCGTATGATGTGCTGCTGCTCCCAGTCCTGCTGCCCTGGAGGTAGGGGTCTGGACTTCCCCTCCCGTTTGTGAAATGGCAGGGTCTGCTAGAATAAACCAGCCTGGGACATGGTGTCCATGAATCTCATCATACGGCCCATAACCTCCTGGAAGCCTGGCGCCGTCATGAAGTCCGTTGGAGCAGGATCTACTGGAGGCACCTCGTCCTGCTCTTCTATGATAGGGACCCCTGGTGATGTAACTGGAATAGCTCTAGGATGCCCTTGTCCCCTACCTCGAATCGGTGCCCTCCCCCTGCCTCTACCACGATCTCGGGCGGTGGGGGTAGCGGTATCTCCTGGATCAGGAACATCAGATGCGCGCGTCCTCACCATCTGTGAGAGAATAGAAGAATGAGTTAAAGTACAACATCGATTGCACGATAGAATATGAATAAAGAGAGGTTTCCTAACACCCTATAGCCTCCTGAAGATAAGTACATACGTCTCCGTATCGATCCGCAAGACTCTACTAGGTCTGCCCGTGACTTATGAGACTTACGTGAACCTAGAGCTCTGATACCACGTTGTCACGAACCAAAATCCTAACTCAGGTCGTGATGGCGCCCAACAGCGGGGTCAGGCAAGCCAACATTTAAACTACTGCGGTTCCTTCATATTTGCCTTAAACATATCAATACATACGCTGAGTTACAAAGCTTAGATTATTAACCGATTAGGGGTAATTAAGCAATTTAAAACAAAATCATTCAAAATGAGGCGTGGGTCCAAAATATACATATATGTACGGGCATAATCTACACAACTATAACGTGTGTACATGGAACTAGTGTCACGAGGGTCACATGCATACTAACTGAATATACAAAAGATAGAAAATACAATCCCACTGTCTGAAATAAATAGACGGGAATATAAGTAAAAGGAACTTCATGGTGCTGCTGAGGATCGTCAGGAGAAGCAGCTCACCGTGAAATCAGGTCCGCTACAGTCAATATCTAGCTCCAGCCTGATAACCAGATGCACCAGCCTCGGAACCTGTACAATTAAGTACATAAACGTAGCATGAGTATATAAATAAATATGTACCCAATGAGTATCCCGTCTAATCTTGAAGAAATAATGACGAGAGGTCGACTTGACACTCACTAAGGTCCAACAGTATAATATAATAGGGTATAATTAAAAGTGTAGACATGTATGACAGTGAATAGCAAATACGTATGAAGCACAGGAATCTAAGTAAAAATACTGAAATTTAATTAACAACTTCCGCTTTCTTTTCCCCCAAATTGCTATCAAGTCAATATCCACGAAACAGTATCAAATATTCATGCGCACACAAGAATAAGACAACCGGCTGGAGTCATAAGGATAATATCTATGCACTCCCGAGGATCGAACGGCTCGTTCCATAATTGCATTCTTACCATAGTATAATCTCATCTATGCACTGCCGAGGATCGAACGGCCCGTCCCGTAAGTGCATTCTTACCATAATATAATCTCATTTGTGCACTGTCGAGGATCGAACGGCCCGAACCACAAGTGCACCTTTCAATCCGCCGTGGCGTATAACCCGCTCCCATGAGAGTGGGGGAAATCACACTTTGCTCGCAGAATGTAAATTGCGAAGCGGTCAGATGCATACATAATAATTCTAACATTTCCTTTTCAAACATCATTTTCTCCCAAATTATCACATTTCATAAATCTAAGGAATCATACTATATACATCATGAATTCTGGTATCATTCATAACATATAATTAAATTACAAGGAATAATATAAAGCATGTTGTGGGCCTAACTACCCGGACGCAACAATAATAACCGCTACGTACAGACTCTCGTAACATTATACGTACGTAGCCCCCAAAACAATTACACATAGCATACAAATCACCTATGGAGACAATTCCCTCTTACAAGGTTAGAAAGGAGACTCACCTCGTGTCGAATCTACTCCCCGGACCAAGAACGCGCCCGAAACTCCAAACTCTACACCCGAGGACTCGTAACTAGCCAAATGTCATACAATTATATCAATTCATGCTCAAAGTAGGGAAATTATCCTATTTATTCAATAATTCAACATTCTTGAAGAATTCCCAAAATTCAACCCCCGACCCTCACACACGAATTCCGAAAATTCTCGAAGGAATCACTCACCCATAACCTAAGGGTCGTTAATATATGATTTCTACTTGAATTCATAGCAATAAATTAGTAATTCATCAAATTCCTCAAGAACCCTAAATTACTACCCAAATCTTGATTTTCCACTAATTTAGTAGGTAATTTAACTAGTAATTCATGAATTAACACTAACTTTAGGGTAGAATTAACTTACCTTACAGTGGTTGGTCGTGGAGTAATTTTTCCCAAGCTCTCAAGGTCTCTAAAGGTGGAGTTTTGAGTTAAAAGATGAAGAATACCGTTTAAAAAGACATTCTGCCTACAGTGAGTTTTGCACCTGCGGCTCAAGGACAGCACCTGCGGATCAAGGACCGCACCTGGGGAACTGGACAAGGGAGGCTGGGACCGCACCTGCGGCTCCGCTCCTGTGGACCTTAGTCTGCACCTGCGAGAAATGGCTACCACAGGGGAGGGGGGTCGCACCTGCGGTCACACCAGCTTAGGTGCACCAGCTGCATTTTTAGATGGTTGTTGGCCTCGTATGGTGCCCGGGAGGCACCTGTGCCCACCCGAGCCCCCGTCCAAAAATACCAACAAGTCCCAAATCATAGTACAGACTCGCTCAAGCCTTTGGAACCCTCAAAACAACGCTAAAACTCAAAATCACCTCCCAAAACCCCTAAAACCATAACTTAAGAACTTCAAGTTCTTGAATTCGATAACAATGCGCCGAACCGACCTATACTACTCAGAATGACACCAAATTTTGCAGGAAAGTCCTAAATGACATAACGGAACTATTCCTGGTCTCGTAATTCTATTCGGACCTCGATAACACAAAAACACGTTCCAAACCAAATTTCAAACTTAAGGAAATCCTTATTTCTATATTGGGCGCCGAAATGCTCCCGGGTCATCGAAAACCCATTCCGAACATACGCCCATATCCGAAATCATCATATGAAACTACTGGAGATATCGGAACTCAATTCCGAGGTCATTTACTGAAAATGTTGACCGAAGTCAAATTTGGCCAAAAGGGCCAACCTTAAGGAACCAAGTGTTCCAATACTGCTCTAAACACTTCCGTATCCTGAACCACCCGTCCTCGCAAGTCATAAATCATAAGAAGCCGCTATGAAAAGTCTCATTTACGGGAACGGGGTCCTAATTCGCAAAACGACCGGTCGGGTCGTTACATAAACACTTCTAGATAACATGCCTATAGCATATAATATCCATTCTTTGCTAATGTCCACCTAGATACCATGTCTATAGGGTTTCAGTTATTAATTGATCAACTTCTTCTATTGCTCTTAGCACGCTGATCCTTTAGACATAATGACTATATGATCTCAATCAACTAATCAATTAGTTTGTCACTTCATCGCATTGCCACACTTAGACGACATGCCTATAGGGATAATGTATAATAAATAAATTTCAATTGTTAACTACTAGAAATCCTGCATATAGGAAACTGTCACCTGCCTAAGAAACTTGTCAATAACATCAACACTAGTAATTCAGAGTTCGGGGATTATTTAACTGATTTATTACGGAGATAACTAAAGATCATGTCTATACGTTTGTAATGCCTTTAATATGCAAAATCCATTAGCCTAAAGTTGCAACTCTGCTGGAAATCTGAATCGCCTAGAAATCAGGCTTATAGGACTTAACAGTTATAATGCGTTTAAATCGTGAAAACTGTCTAGTGCTGAATTTGCCCACGTGCATTTATTGTATATGTGTGGAAGCTAACTTGAGCCTTCATTGTCTTTACACGAAGTCCTATCTGTTTTGAATGTCGTCTAGAACCACGTAATAGAGGTCCAAATCCTCCTGGACCATAGGCATGGGACAGGTAGTGCACACATAGGGTACGATTTAGAATTGAATTAGAGTGCCTTTAAGTAAATAACTTCAAGATAGTAATTTGGTAGCAGGAGATGATAGGTTGTGCCCGATGAATAATATGAGAAACCCCTACCTTAAGGGAATTGTAAAGTATTATTTATGTTTCACGGGGTGATCCTTTAAGCTAAAACACTTAGGACCCCTTTTCTCTATGTACTTGTTAATCACACTTAGTAATTTAACAGTGATCGAGGTAGTTTTATCCTTGTAGTCATTAAAATTTGTACCAGTTCTCATGTGCTTTAACAAGATTCTTCGATTTCCAAATTTTCCTTTTATCTGATCACCTAGCCTAATTAAATAATCCACATAGTCTAAATTTTTGCCAGGACCCACAATTGTGGACCTCGAAGAGTGCCTAACACTTTCTCTTTGAGGTAATTTGATCCCTTACCCGATATTTGGTGGCGTTGACTAGTCAAACGGGGTTATTTCCAAATAGGTGCCCTAACGCACCTCAAAATCATTCGGTGGCAACTCTTCTCTTTTAATACCCACTTAAAAGAGTTGTCACACATCGAAACGCTTTCGCGAGAAAATAGGGCGCGATAGCATGGCGACTCTGCTGGGAAAATACTTAGGATTTTACCATAATGAACTTGACTTATGTGGATTACTTTCTTTATTTGTTATAAACTGCTATTACATGCACATCCTTTTCCTTATTCACCCTAATTTGTTTTAAATTGCTATGACATGCGCATCCCTTTCCTTATTCGCCTTTACCCCATTTAAATTGCTATGACATGCACATCCTTTCCCTTATTCTTCTTTATTTGCTATGACATGTATGAACTCTCTCCATCTCCTTCATCTTGTCTAAGAATGCTATTTTATATCTCTCCCATCCCTATTTCCCTACCTACTTCATTGCGTTCTCTCACATTTTCATGGGCTAAATTGACTTCTTTGTTTGGTCTTTCTTTTCTTTTCTCTTCTTTTGATGTTCACTTCCGCTATTTTATTTAATGCTTTTACGTACTTTTATTGTGCAAATACTTGGCAATGTGTTATTATTTACGCATAAAGCATGCTCCGCATCATACTCAACTCATGTCAATTATCAACATGGCAGCGCATGATGTGTGTCCACACTTTCCTGAAATACCCTTTTTAAATCGGAAAGGCTTATTTGCGGTAAACTAGTTGATTAGCGGTGCAGTCGACGGTCCCGTTCCTTCCCCTCTGAAGTTGTCCACTTGGGAGTACCAGTCTAGACCCTTCTAGAAACCCTACTCCAATTTGAAATGTACATGCATCATGCTAAACCTAGTACGGGGTGATGCGTTGTTAACATAACAACCCGCTAAGATGAACCTTGTCCAAAGTCCGACGGGATTTCCATAACCCCAATGGACACTATCATATTATGCATATTACTTGGAGAAAAATGAAGGGCTAAGCTTTGTTTGTTTTCAGAAAAATGAAGCACGAAATCCCAGGTTCGGTATGGCCCAAAATATCCCACCTTTGCTACTTGACTGGTGGAAAGAGCTTTCACTTTGTGACAAAAATCATGTGAGGAGAGTACTTAGTGGCCTGCCATCTTTGATGAACATTTTACCAAATGGGGAGCTGATCAAGGCCGCCACCATGTTTTGGGAAGAGAAAATAGATGATTCCGATTTGGCAATATAGAAATGACTCCGCTCCTAGAAGAAATAAGAGGTTTCACCAAGTTTCCATGGGACAGTCCGGGATTACTGGTACCAGAGAATCGCACTCCCTGCAGTTTCCTGAAAATGTTGGATTTTAAGAAGAATGATGAAATGCTATGTCTAAAGAAATCATACATCCCTTTGAGTTTCCTTACGAGCGTTACGGGCATAACAAGTCATATCGTCTTCACCATGATGAACTAACCATTACTTCCTTGGTACGGGTGCACCGTCAGGTTTTTGTGTTTGTTGTCTACTTCTTGGGGCTGTTGATATTTCTAATGAAAGGAAGAAGGATTCATACTCGCTTAGCTATGGTCTCCAAGACATTAATGGATGGCATTGAGGGACAAACTTACACTATCATCCCCATGATCTTAGCTGATATGTACAACACTCTGGATCGGTGCAAGCAGGGATTCAGACACTTTGAGGGTTGTAATCTATTGCTACAAGTCTGGCTGCTGGAACACTTTAAGAGAGGAGAGATTTGTCAAGAGCTTTCGCGAAGGACATTGAATGTGGCACGACCCAAATTCCCAACTTTAGGGATCGTGATGGCGCCTAACACCACACTTGCTAGGCAAGCCAATGTTAGAATTTGTTTGACAAATTTCCTTGATTTATTACTTAAGCATGAATAACTCAATTTAAAAGTGGACTACATTATCATAACTTCCATCAGCCTCAAAACAAAATAATAAAAATAATCTGCTAGATGAAATGAACTACGAACTACTTATAACATAAACTCTATGACTACCCCAGGGTGTAGCGTCACAATCCACAAATGACTAAAGAATACTACAATTAATGTCTGAAAGAAATGGTGAACGGTTATGAATGAATGTAAAACAGTGTATATGATGTGGAAGAACACTCTCGGATAACTGCGAACGCCGGCAGATGTACCTCGTGTCTCCAAACGAAATCAGGTGGTCGACCTAGAATCCTCTACTGCTGAATGGTACCTGGATCTGTGCAAAAAGAGCACAGAGTGTAGTATCAGTACAACCGACCCCATGTACTGAGCAAGTGCCAAGCCTAACCTTGACGAAGTAGTGACGAGGCTAAGTCGGGCTTCAACAATATAATCAATAACAATATTAAATAATAACACCAGAAGGAAAACCAAACAATGGAATAATAAAGACTGCAACGAAATAAAATAACTCAACTATAATTAATTCTCAATGATTCTTCAGAATTGCCAAACTTTCACTTTAAATAAAATAGAACAAAAAATATTTAAAGAATAGTAAAATTAATCATCTCAACTTTTCAACTTTTGTTTTCCTTTTTCGTTGAAAAATCAGTAAAATATAAATATAAATATCCTCCCTTATCACTCCTTGTTGCGGCGTGCAACCCACTCTCACTTGTCCTCCCTTATTGCTCCTCCCTAAATTATCTCTCTTATTCCTACTGTTGCGGCGTGCAACCCGATCCCACCTGTCCTCCCTTATCACTCCTTGTTGCGGTGTGCAACCCACTCCCACAAGACATATCATATCATTTTATGCAAAGTTTCACAGAACCAGGCCAAGCCTTTCACAATACCTTTGTTTCATCAATATATAAACAATAAACTACATGTTTCTCATGACTTCATCAATAATCCTCTCAGCCAGGAAACCAACAAAAATATCAAAGTACATACATCATTCCGTAAAAAAACAATACCAAATCTCTCGGCCATATTTATATCACAAGGAAACCAGCTCAAACAACCAATACTCTTCCAAAGAGGCACCACAATAACTGACCACAATTCAACAAGCCAAATAGTCATTGAAACAATAGTAAACATTTAACAGTTAAGACAATAATCAAATAAGTGGGGAAACGAGAAGATGGATCATGCTTAACAACGATTTGGGTGGTGCATATATACTCGTCACCACACCTATACACCACACACATGCAATCCACGTAGCAAACAAGTGGGGTGTCTTATTCCCTCAAGCTAAAGTTAGGCCAAACACTTACCTCGATGCCACAAACACAATTCAAGCCTCAACTACTGCCTTGCCCCTTGATTCCAACACCAACTCGCTCGTATCTAGTCACAATTTACTTAAGTATATCAAAAAATGCTAGATGAATGAATTCTAATACATGGGAAAGAGTTTTCTAAAGTTTTCCCCAAAATTCAAAAATTTACATCGGGCGCGCTTGGTCCAAATCCGAAGTTCGGACCAAAACCTGATTACCCATTCACCCCCGAGCCCGGGTATATGATTGGTTTTGGAATCTGACCCCAAAGTGAGGTCTAAATTCCCAAATTTTGATATTTTTAGGTTTTCCCCAAAATTCCCAATTTTCCATGAAAATCCCTAGATTCTAGGATGAAATCTTATAAAAAGATGTTAAGGAATAAAGAAAACTAGTTAGAAATCACTTACAATTGTTTTGGAGAAGAAAGAGTCTTTAGAAAATCGCCTCTTATGTTTTTAGGGTTTTGAAAAATAGAAAATAACTAAAAAATCCCGTTTATATAAACACCCCTTCCCAGGCCTCCACAGCGGATCGCGCTCGAGCGACCGCGGCCGCGAGGGCCTTGTGTTGATTCTCTGAAGTTCATCCACCGCGGACCACGCTAAGGCGACCGCGACCACGAAGGTATCACCAAGGACCGCGCTAAAAGGTTCAAAGACCTGACTCCCTCGACCTGCAATAGTTAGTGACTTTAAGCCCAATGCATCCCGGAACCTACCCGAAACTTTTCCCAAGCCCTCGGATCCTCAAACCAAAAGTGCACACAACCTATGAAACATATTACGGATTTATTCGAGTAATCAATACATCAAAACACTGTCATAAACATTGAATTATACCTCAAAGTATATAAAAATTCGTAAAACTTCTCAAACTTCACATTTCCCATTTCTTTAGTCTGAATCACGTCAAATCTAGCCCGTTTCTTACCAAATTCCACAGATAACTCATATTAAACATATTGGACCTGTTCCGGGCTTCGGAACCATAATACGCGCCCCAAATACACAGATTTTTATCAAATTTCGTTTTTCAAAAGCCATCATATTTTTCAGAAAATAATTTCTTTAGAAATTCATTTCTCGGAATTGGGACCTCGGAATCCGATTCCGGGCATACGTCCAAGTATCATATTTTCCTACGGACTCTCCGGGACCGTCAAATTGCGGGTCCGGGTCCATTTACCAAAGTCAACTCTATTCAAATAATATTACAAATTCATTATTTTATCAGTTTTTCCACATAAAGGCTTCCCGGCTACGCGCCTGGGCTGCGCTCGCACATCAAGGTGAGATAAAAGGAGGCTTTCATGGCCTCAAAACACAGATTTAGCTAAAATTACACGGGATGACCTTTTGGGTCATCACAGAATGACTACATAGCCACCATCACCCAAAGAAATGACCCAAGGGGTCATATTATAAAATTAGACTCCGTTCCATGCTTAATAGCCATAAAAAGACTAAAATTAAATACCTCGATTTGTGTGTGCAGTCCGGGCGTGAAACCATAATGCTTTTATGTGAAAATATAAGGAATAGTGATTTCTAAAATTTTAATTTGATAAAAGTTGACTTTGGTAAACATTTTGAGTAAACGAACCCGGATCCGTGTTCCGATGATCCTGGGAGGTCCACAGTAAAATACGAGAATCGGGCGTATGCCCGGAAATGAATTCCGGGGTCCCAAGCCTTAGAAGTTAATTTTTGAAAGAAATTATTTTGCTGAAATATTGATGAATTAAAGAAAAGAAATAATGTTTAAAATCATTGGTATCGGACCCATATTTTGGTTTAAGAGCCCGGTACATATTTGTTATGATATTAAAAGGTTAACTGTGAAATTTGGTGAAAAACAGAGTTCGTTTAACGTGATTCGGACATCCGGTTGAGAAATTTTGAACTTTAAGAGTTCTTGTTGAAAATGATGAGTTTTGAGGTTTAATTCATAGTTTTACATGTTATTTTCATGATTTGATCGCACGATCAAGTCCGTATGATATTTATAGACTTGTGTGAAAGTTTTTCTTAGATCCCTGAGGGCTCAGGTGAGTTTCGGGTAGGCCATGGGATGTTTTTACAATTGAAAGATTGCTGGTTTTCTTTGCTTTCAATGCACAGGTATTTAATACATTGCAAACTCCCCCCCCCCCTTTCGTCCCAGTGTGAATGCATAGAGTAAAATAGGGGGAGGTCATTTTTGTTCTATGCGAACGCACCCCCCAATGCCAACACATAAAGTAAAATAGGGGGAGGTCATTTTTGTTATATGGTTGGGCTCCCACGGACTCAGAGGAAATTCGATGTGGTTTAGGTTCTTGTGGATAGGATGACTAAGTCAGCGCACTTCATTCATGTGACTAGTACTTATACTTCAGAGCGGTTGGCGGATTTGTATATTCGAGAGATTGTTCACCTTCATGGGGTGCCCGTGTCTATCATTTCTGATCGGGGTACGCAGTTTTCTTTGCACTTTTTGAGGGAAGTTCAGCGTGAGTTGGCTACCCAAGTAGAGTTAAGTACAATATTTAAGCCTCAGACTAACGGGCATTCCGAGCGTACCACTCAGATATTGGAGGACATGCTCCGCATTTGTGTTATTGACTTTGGAGGTTCATGGGATCAATTCTTGCCATTAGCGGAGTTTGCTTATAATAATAGTTATCAGTCGAGCATTTAGATGGCTCCTTATGAGGCGTTATATGGTAGACGGTGCAGATCGCCCGTGGGATGGTTTGAGCCGGGAGAGGCTCAGTTGTTGGGGAAAAATTTAGTTCAGGAGGCCTTAGATAAGGTCAAGATTATTCAGGGGAGACTTCGTGCAGCTCAGTCTAAGCAAAACAGTTATGCCGATCGAAAGGTCCGTGACATGGCATTCATAATTGGAGAGCGAGTATTGCTTCGCGTGTCTCCCATGAAGGGTGTTATGAGATATGTGAAAAAGGGTAAGTTGAGCCTTAGGTATATCGGACCGTTTGAGATTCTTGATAAGGTGGGGGAGGTAGCTTATAGACTTGCATTGCCTCCAGGGTTATCCTCAGTTCATCCGGTATTCCATGTGTCTATGCTCCGAAAATATCACGGAGACCCGTCCCACGTGTTAGATTTCAGCTTTGTCAAGTTGGACAAATACTTGACTTGTGAGGAGGAGTCGGTAGCTATTTTAGACCGGCATGTTCACCAGTTGAGATCTAAGAGTTATCCTTCAGTTCGAGTGCAGTGGAGAGGCAAGCCCGTTGAGGCAGCTACCTGGGAGTCCGAGTCGGCCAATCAGAGTGGATATCCACACTTGTTTCCAAATTCAGGTAACTTTCTATGTCCGTTTGAGGACGAACGTGTGTTTTAGAGGTGCAGATTGTGATGACCCAAGGGGTGATATTATAAAATTAGATTTCGTTCCATGCTTAATAGCTATAAAAAGACTAAAATTAAATACCTCAATTTGCGTGCGCAATCCGGGTTTGAAACCGAAAAGCTTTTATGTGAAAATATGAGAAATAATGATTTCTAGAATTTTAATTTGATAAAAGTTGACTTTGGTTAACATTTTGAGCAAACGGACCCGAATCCGTGTTACGATGATCCCGGGAGGTCCGAAGTAAAATACGGGACTCGAGCGTATGCCCGAAAATGAATTCCGAGGTCCCAAGCCTTAGAAATCAATTTTTGAAAGAAATTATTTTGCTGAAATATTGATGAATTAAATGAAAGAAAAAATGTTTAAAATCATTGGTATCGGGCCCGTATTTTAGTTCCAGAGCCTGGTACAGATTCTTTATGATATTAAAAGGTTAACTGTGAAATTTGGTAAAAAACAGAGTTCGTTTGACGTGATTCGGACATCCGGTTGAGAAATTTTGAACTTTAAGAGTTCTTGTTAAAAATTACGAGTTTTGATGTTTAATTCATAGTTTTACATGTTATTTTCATGATTTGATCGCACAAGCAGGTCCGTATGATATTTTTAGACCTGCGTGCATGTTTTGCTTAGAGCCATGAGGGCTCGGTGAGTTTCGGGTAGGTCACAGGATGTTTTTACACTTGAAAGATTGCTAGTTTTCTTTGCTGTTAGTGCACAGGTATTTAATGCATTGCGAACTCCACCCCCCCCCCCCCCNCAGTGCGAACGCATAGAGTAAAATAGGGGGAGGTCATTTTTTTTCTATGGGAACGCACCCCCGCCCCAGTGCGAACTCATAGAGTAAAATAGGGGGAGGACATTTTTGTTCTATGCGAACGCAACCCCCCAATGCGAACGTATAGAGTAAAATAGGGAGAGGTCATTTTTGTTCTATGCGAACACACCCCCCAGTGCGAACGCATAGTGTAAAATAGGGGGAGGTCATTTTTATTCTATGCGAACACCCCCCCCCCCAGTGCGAACGCATAGAGTAAAATAGGGTGAGGTCATTTTGTTCTATGCGAACGCACCTCCAGTGCGAACGCATAAGTCTCCTGTCTAGCTTATATAAATACCTTTTAAAAACCGGGCAGACTTTTTTCTTCACCAAAATTTTGAGGTTTTCAGCCCTAAAAACGATTTTCTTGAACAATCTTCATCCCTAAGTCATAGGTAATCAATTCCAAACTTTGTTCTTTCAATTCCCTACTATTTTTCATCACTTTTAAAGCAAAAACACAGAATATTTATGGTAAAAATTGAGGGTTTGGGTAGAATTAGGGAATTTTATAAAAACCAAATTTTTACATTGAATTAAGGTCGGATTTCAAACCAAATAGCACATTTAGGTTCGTGGGTGAATGGGTAAACGTAATTTGGTCCGAACCCCAAGTTTAGACCATGCAGGCCCGGGGTCGGATTTTCACTTTTTTGAGAAAACTTAGGAAAAATTATATTTTTCAATAAAGTTATTTCCTTTAGCATTAGTTAATGATATTAAGTTAATTGTGATTTGATTCGAGCAAGTTAGAAGCGAATTCAAAAGGAAAAGCAATAATTGAGCAGTGAGTGGCCAGCGAAATTGAGGTAAGTGTTTGGTCTAACTTTGACTTGAGGGAATAGGACTCCCCACTTGTTTGCTATGTGAAATGCATGGGCGTGGTGTATAGGTGACATGACGAGTATCTATGCACCACCCAAATTGTCTGTTAAACATGATCCCCATTCCAGTTCCCAACTTAATTGACTATTGTCTTAATTGTTATATGTTCATTATTGTTTCTATGACTGTTTGGCCTTATTATTTTGTTGTTAGATATTTTTTTGTTTATTTTGGAAGGAGTATTGGTTGCTTTAGCTGGTTTTCCTTGTGGTTTAAAACGGTTGAGATGTTTGGCGTTGTTTTTATGAAATATATTTATATTTTGATGTTCCTGTTGGTTTCATGGTTGAGAGGATATTGCTGAAGTTATGAGAAAATATACAGTTTCTTATTTATAATTGTTGAGACAAAAATATTATGAAAGGCTTGGCCTGAGTTGTGAAATTTATGAATAAATTAATATGATATGTCTGGTGGGAGCGGGTTGCACGCCACAACTAGGAGTGATAAGGGTGGATAGGTGGGATCGGGTTGCACGCTGCAACATGAGTAATACGAGTGATATATTTAGGGAGGAGCAATAAGGGAGGATAGGTGGGAGCGGGTTGCACGCCGCAACAACGAGCGATAAGGGAGGGCATTTATATTTTACTGATTTTCAAAGAAAATAGAGTTTTGAAAAGCTTAAATGTTTATTTTACTATTCTTTATATATTTTTACACTACTTTTGCTTAAACTAAAAGTTTTGAAACTTGGAAATTATTTGAGAATTGGATATAGCTGAGACCTGGAAAGAGGTGACTGAGTAAATTTAAATTGTTACTGTAGTTATTATTATTTAATTGTTTTAGATTTCTTTCTTGCCTTGTTAATTATTATTGTGACATGTTATATGGCTAATGCCCCGCCTTAGCCTCGTTATTTCTTCGTCGAGGTTAGGCTCGTCACTTACTCAGTACATGGAGTTGGTTTTACTGATACTACACTCTGCACTCTTTTGTGCAGATCCAGGTACTAGCCATCAGTAGAGTTTACTAGAGCAGTCGTTCATTCATTTGGAGACACGAGATATATCTGTCGACGTCCGCATATCCCGAGAGTCTTCTCCTATTTAATATACGTTGTTTCATTTTATTCAGAACAATTACATGATTTTCTTTCATCCCATTATTTGTAGTATTCTTTAGTAGTTTGTGCATTGTGACACCAGACCCTGGGGTAGTCTTAGAGTTATTTATATAGTTATTTGTGGTTCGTTTTATTTATATGGTTATTATTATTATTTTATTTTAACTTTGTTGGAAATTATTTTAATTAAGTTTATTTTAAATTTATTTATTTATGCTTGAGTAATTAATTAAGGAAATTAGTTAATCAACTTCTAACATTGGCTTGCCTAGCAAGTGTGGTGTTAGGCGCCATCACGATCAATAAGGTTGGGAATTTCGGTCGTGACAGAAAATGACTTTTATTCAAGATAGATTTGCAAAGCCTGGAAATGTTGTAGGTTGGGTGCGTTTCTTGACCAATCTGACAGACGAGTAGGAACAATTGATGTTCGAATGGTTTCGTAGTAGTGAGTTCATCATCATGTCAAGGGGGACTACCCATTTGGTAGTAATCGGGCTGCGAGACATCTAACCTTACGCTCCTATAAGGGTACTAAGGCAAGCTGGAAAAAAATAAGTCATACCTCGGGTTTCCAATATGCTCCCGTACAAGGCAGATTTCAAGGGAGATATCATTCCGTTCAAGTTCGAAGCAAAACACATGTGGAACCAAAAGATCATTGTGGAAGGAGAAACTGTTGAGCCAGGAAGGTATCACGTCGGTCATATGTTCTACTATCTAACATGGCTGGAAGACGACGTAGCGGGGGACGTCTAGCCAGGAGTCAATCTGAAGGATAAGATCATATATGAAGTGGCTAAGTCAAAGATTAAGTACAAGAGGCTACAAAATGGTGTTTGAGTCCGAAGCTAAACATTTGGAGCAACACAAAGTAAACATAAAGGCGATAAGGGAATGGAAGGATATTGCCACTAAGTCAACAGAAAGATTTGAATGCTTGGAACAAGGAGTGATGGAGCTAGAAGGGAAGATGAGAAAGAGACTCTCGAATTTTCAAGTCATGGACGACGATGAAGGAGGAAATCTGGCAAAAGCTTACTTATCGTTGGGTATGCGAGATCAAGGAAACCTGATTGATGGGGTCAAAAGAGCCAAGCATGGAGAAGGTCCTTCAGGGACCCAGTAGATTAGGAGATAATGTTCTCTACTGCTCTCTAGCTTAGATTAGATTTCGATGTAATAAGGCTAAATGTCATTAGTAACTTTATTATATTATTGTCGATTTAGTAAAAGTTTGTTTTGGCTCATCTTCACATTAATGAAATGAAGCAATGTTGGAACCAATTTTCTCCAAGTCTATGTCGCTTAGGCCTACCTCAAGCATAATGAGGTCCCCAAATTAGGATACGAATTATTGCATGGCTTTGTGAAATATGTTTAAATATTGCGAGCACTCTTTTATTTCACCTTGGTGACTTGATTATATTTTGTTTTTTCTTTCTTTTTGATTACTCCCGTTCCCAAAGGTTGGTTTGTTCATACTGGCATCATCAGCGTACCACACTAGATCCAATGGTCCTCCACCTCCCTCTCTACCTAGCGACTCGGAAAGCAAAAGAAAGGGAAAAGGGAAAATGTATGATTTAAGTGGTATCGGGAAAGATAGTTGATGTGGCAGAAAATGTTGAAACTTCAGATGGCAGAAGTACTTCGGAGAAAACTGAGTTGGTCTTACGTTTGAAGTAGAAAATCATGGAATTATAGGACGAGCTTGAATAGGCCCGAAATTTGGCAAGCCTCTCCCCTACTCTCAGTGCTCCCGACATCAACCAGCAAACGTGACTACCTAGAACAAACACCACCACAAAATGCAGAAAAACAGAATCCATTACCCATAGTTCTGAATCCTCCCGCACAACACCAGTATCATAATCCCGCACCTCCCCAGAACCTTAACTCGCCACTAGTGCCAACCCCTTAACAACAACACCATCATCCAACTCAATACCTGCAAACCACCACTTATCACACTCCCCAAAATACACCACAACCTACTCTTGATCCCTAAAACTCGACCAACAACCACTCGTATACCCAAGTTCCAGGAACTCATCAAAGTAATCTGGTATATGTGAAAACCTTACCCCATACCCCGCAGCAAACCGTATACATACCTGAACCTTTGAGAAGGAATTGCTTCTTAGAAACATGGCAGAGGAACTTATGAAGTTCACATGGAGAGTTAAGAGTGTTGAAAGTGGGAAGGGTGTTGAAGGTATATATTACGAGGACCTGTGTATGCAGCCGGACGTGGTACTGCCAGAGGGTTACAAACCTCCAAAATTTGAAATGTTTGATGGTACTGGTGATCGAAGGTGCATCGTAGAACATACTACGACAAACTTGTAGGGGTGGGTAAGAATGAACAAATCTGCATGAAATTGTTCATGCGAAGTCTTACTGGAGATGCATTGTCTTGGTATATCAGTCAAAACCCAAAGAAGTGTGCAAATTTGGTATGGCTTCAGACTTCATGGACATATTTAGGTTCAATACACAGAATGCCCCGGACATTTTCACATTCAAAACCTTAAGAAGAAGCCGACATAAACCTTCTACGATTATGCTACTCATTGGAGATCAAAGGCCGCAAAGTTAAGGCCAACACTTGAAGAAGAAAAAATGAACAAGTTCTTTGTCAGAGCTCAAGATCCACAGTATTATGGAAGGTTGATGGTCATTGAGAATCACAAGTTCTCGGGCATCATCAAGTTAGGAGAGAGGATAGAAGAAAGAATCAAAAGTGGGAGGATGACTATTTTCGAGGCGCTGCAAGCCATGAATAAAGCCTTGCAATCAGGAAGTATCTCAAAGAAGAAAGAAGTGGGTGTCGTGATGGTAGCCCAGGGCCCTAAGTCTCCCCTAAAATACCAAAAACATCCACCCACATATCAACCTTAATCCCCAAAATACCAATACCCTGCCACCACCTACCATACCTACAACACTCAACCTGCATATTACCATTCGCCTCCACCCACCCACCAAAACTACCCAAAGCCATGTGCAAATTTTGACCGCAGACCTCCTAGATAATACACTCCAATTGCTGAACCCATCACCCAACTGTATGAGAGACTGAAGGCCGTTGGTTACGTCACCCATATTCCTGCTGTTGTTGTGGAAAATCCCTCCCAATGGATCAACCCCAACAAAACATGTGTTTATCATTCAAGCATGAAGGCTCATACCATTTAGGAATGTCGCACGTTGAAAGATAAGATTCAGATGTTGATCAACACTAAGGTTATACAAGCAAAGGAAGCTGCCCAAAATGTTCACAATAACCCTCTCCCGATCACAAAGGTGGGGGAGTGAACGTGATAGAAACTGACGAGGAATGGGATCAGAAAGGGTCCATTGGACTCATTCAAGAGGGAGACGCTCCTAAAGCATCTCAAGTCACCCTCATACCATTTTTGATACAAACCCAAGTGCCATTTGAATTTGAGGTAGCTACACCCTTCACTGTAATGGTAGCTACCACACCATCTTACAAGTCTGATGTTGTCCCGTGGGATTATGTTGCGGAAGCAAGAACAAAATGAAAAGGCAAAATGGAAGAAATAGGTTCCATGCAAGGTCTGACCAGAACTTGTAGAGCTTAAAACACTTGAGAATCTGGGAGGAAAGAGCAAGGAAGTTGCACCTAAGCCGCATGTTGTTGAGACTGGATTTGACGATCTTTGGTGGAAGATACAAACAAGGGAGTACTCTGTTGTTGACCCCCTGAACAAGACTCGTGCTCAGGTATCCATCTTATCATTGGTGCAATGAAGGTGTTAAGTAAAGCTTACGTACCCGTCGACATCACTAGTGGAGAGATGGCTAACATGGCCGGACTAGTATTGGAGAGCAACAAAATCACTTTCCCCAAAGGTGAGTTACCACCAGAAGGACTAAGTCACAACAGGGCGTTGCACATCACAGTGCAATTTGAGGACAAGTTCATAGCTAGGGTCTTGATAGATGGAGGTTCGAGTTTGGACATATGTCTACTGACCACTCTAAAAATATTTGGTAAAGGCCTGCACGATATACAAATAGGAAGCATGAATGTGAAGGTGTTCGATGGATGTTAGAGAGCCACTATCAGAGAAATCAACCTCGATCTATAGATGGGTCCGACTTGGTTTGATGTTGAGTTCCAAGTGCTAGATAGATCTTCTACTTACAATCTATTATTTGGAAATCCATGGATACATGCGGCCGCGGTAGGTGATCATTCATAGAGATTGAAGCAACCCCATATACACTAGTCAGACCGTTCTAGTAATTGAAAACAGGAGGAAGTTGGGTGGAGAGACATATAATCTCATTGAACGGGTTAACGGAATTCAAAATGACCAATGGTGGAGCAAAAATATAAAAATCATATTGATGTGGACAAGATATGAACCAGGCAGGGGTCTCGGAAAAAAGCTTCAGGGGGTCACTAAACCCATACAAAAAAAGTATCATGGAACGACCTTTGGACTCAGATATGAATATACATGGCAAGAATATTAGGATTGGACACCGCCATGCTTACCCCTTATTATCTGCTGGAAAACCCATACCACCTCTGTACCAGACATTCCATCATGCTGGCATGATGTGCGGATCTGAGGAAGATGAGATTTTAGCCGGTATGAGGAAGTTGTTTTTGGACGAAGAAGACATGGAATGCATTTCAATTGTGGAGGAGGAGGAGGAGAAATACCTTACCGTTAAGACAATGGAAGAGGGAGTTGTTCTCAAGAACTGGACTGTTGCACCATCCCGGGATCATTGAGTTCTTGGGTAGCCTAGAAAATTAGCACGAATTATTTTCAAATAGTTTTGAACATTTAAGACATTTTCAGCATTTTGTTTTGATTGACATTTTAAAAGTTTTATTAAAGCATTACTTCTTTTCATATTTATTACTATTTTCCTACATTATTTTCAGCATAATTATTACATATCCTGATGAACCTACTATTGTGACATGTAATGAGATAACGCAACATAAGGACAGTGATTCAAAAGATCTTGAAGATGATATAATACCTGAGGAAATCATCAAAGAAGTTGAGAATTTCGAAAACAAACCGAAGTCTAATTTGGAGGAAACTGAGGCCATCAATTTAGGAGATTCCGAGACGGTCAAGGAAACTCGTATAAGCATTAATCTATCACCGTTAGAGAAAGAAGAGTATATCATATTCCTAAAGGAGTATAAGGACATCTTTTCATGGTCCTACAACGATATGACTGGTTTAAGCACATCCATAAAAGCTCACAAGCTACTTATCAATCCCATGGGTCCACCGGTAAAGCAGAAGCTCAGAAAGTTCAAGACAGATATGAGTTTGAAGATAAAAGAGGAGTTCACCAAGAAAATAAAAACCAAGGTTCTCCAAGCAGTTGAATACCTGACCTGGTTAGCCAACATTGTGACAATTCCAAAGAAAGATGGGAAAGTTAGAGTATATGGTTATTACCGAGATCTAAACAGAGCAAGTCCTAAGGATGCTTTCCCATTGCCTAACACACACATATTGATTGACAATTGCGCCAAGCATGAACTTCAATCCCTTGTTCACTATTTCACAGGATACCATCAAATTTGGATGGATGAGGAAGACGCCATTTATCACACCATGTGGTAATATATTGTAACAAAATGATGCTGTTTGGTTTGAAGAATGCTGGGGCCACCTACATAAGGTCCACGGCGACTATATTTCACGAGATGATAACAAGGAAATAGAGGTGTACGTGGATGATGTTATCATCAAATCTAAAAAGAGTTCGAATCACATAGCAGACTTGCAGAAATTTTTCGACCGACTTTGAAAATACAATTTGAAGTTGAATCCTGCAAAATGTGCCTTCGGAGTCCCAGCTGGAAATTTTTTAGGTTCCATCCTCAGTCGCCGAGGTATTGATTTAGACCCATCAAAAATCAAAGCTATCTTGTACTTGCCACCGCCAAAGCATAAGAAAGATGTGATGAGTTTTCTAGGGCGCCTCAATTATGTCAGTCACTTTATAATTATAACACAATCAACGGGGATATGCGAGCCAATCTTCAGAATGTTAACGAAAGATGCTTCAACGAGCTGGAATGAAGAATGTCAGAAATCCTTCAACAAAATCATTGAGTACCTATCTACATCGCCCGTGTTGGTACCACCAGAACTAGGAAGACCTTTGTTGCTTTATATTTTTGTGTTGATAGGGGCCTTTGAGTGTGTTCTAGGATAACATGATAAAACTGGAAGGAAAGAGCAGGCAATATATTATCTGAGCAAGAAGTTTACACCTTACGAAGCCCGACACTCTTTATTGAAACGCGCTTGTTATGCTTTGACATGGATAGCTAGAAGTTGAGACATTATTTTTGTGCATACACTACATATCTCAAATGAAAAATGGATTCGCTAAAATACACCTTTCAGAAACCCCTACCTACGAGTAAGTTAGAAAATTGGCAAATATTGTTGAGTGAGTTCGACATCGTCTTTGTAACTCAAAAGGCAGTCAAAGGGCAAGCGTTGGCGGATCACTTGGCAGAAAATCTCGTAGACGGAGAATACAAGTCATTGAAAACATATTTTCCTGACGAGGAGGTATCATTAATAGAAGAAGACATTACCGAGGCATACAATTGTTGGAGAATGTTCTTCAACAGAGAAACAAAACTTCAAAGGAGTGGGTATTGGAGCTTTCTTAGTATTAGAAACCGGTCAACATTATCTGGTGCAAAACTCAGGTTTTCATACACCAACAATATGGCGGAATATGAGGCCTGCATCTTGGGACTCAGGTTGGCCATTGACATGAACGTTCAGGAGTTATTGATAATCATAGATTTAGATCTATTAGTGCACTAGGTTCTAGGAGAATGGACTACGAAGAATATCAAACTATTACCATACTTGCATTGTGTACAAGTGTTGATCGAGAGGTTCACAAGGATAGAGTTCAAACATGTTCCAAGGATTCAGAATGAGTTTGCAGATGCATAAGCCACTCTGTCTTCCATGATACAACACCCAGACAAGAATTTCATCGATCCTATACAATTAGGAATTCATAAGCAGCCAGCTTATTGTGCACATGTTGAGGAAGAGATTGATGGAAATCCGTGGTTCCACAACATCAAGGAATACTTGGAAAATGGTGAATACCCAAAGCACGCTATGCACCCTCAGAAGCGCAGGTTACGAAGATTGGCCAATCATTTTTTTCAAAGCGGAGGAATTCTGTATAGAAGAACTTCTGACCTGGGACTACTGCGATGAGTCGATGCCAAGAAGGCATCTAGATTGCTCGAGGAAATACATGCCGGAACTTGTGGAACTCACATAAATGGTTTCGTTTTGGCCAAGAAAATATTAAGAGCATGGTATTGCTGGATGACTATGGAATCAAATTTCATCAAATATGTTCAAAAGTGTCACCAATGCTAGATACATGCTGATATGATACAAGTGCCGCCCAACGAACTCAATGCAACTAGTTCACCCTAGCCTTTATCTGCTTGGTGTATGGATGTCGTTGGACCAATCAAACTCGCTGCTTCAAACGGACATAGGTTCATTCTAGTGGCTATAGACTACTTCACAAAATGGGTTGAAGCCGAAACCTATAAGGCTGTAACTAAGAAGGTCAAAGCAGATTCTGTTTGGGATTGCATCATTTGTCAATTTGGAGTACCAGAGTCAATCATTAGTGGCAATGCCTCAAATCACAATAGTGACTTGATGAAAGTTATGTGTGAAACATTAAAGATCAAGCCTCAGAATTCTACAGCATACATGCGGTAAATGATGAAGTCGTAGAAGCCGCCAATAAGAACATCAAGAAGATATTGAGTAAAATGGTAAACTTTTACAAAAAATGGCACGAGAAGCTGCCGTTTGCTTTACTCAAGTATCGAACCACAGTTCGTACATCAACTGGGGAAACTCCCTATCTACTAGTTTATGATACTAAAGTCGTTATTCCCATCAAAGTAGAAATCGCTTCCTTGAGAATCATACAATAAGTCGAGCTCAGTGACGCGGGATGGGTATAGAGCCGGTATGAACAACTAGCTCTCATTGATGGGGAAAAAATGAACTTAGTGTGTCATGGTCATCTCTACCAGAATAGAATGGCAAGAGCTTTCAACAAAAAGGTTAGGTCGAGGCAATTCACACCAGGGCAATTGGTACGGAAATGGATCTTCCCATATCAGGGTGAAGCAAAAGGGAAATTCTCACCGAGTATTAACAGGAGGAGCATTTATACTTGCAGAAATAAATGGAGAGATTTGACCAAAACCCATCAATGTGACCGCAATCAATAGGTACTATGTTTAAGATTTTGTTTGCACTTACTATTTGATGTAACTGAACTACATTTGACCTGATTCTCATGTAAGGGGGGATTGGTATGCAGCCCTATGGGTTCGGTCAGATCATAATAAAATCTTCATTCCCCCCTATGGTCAGAAACTGGGGCAAGAACTTGAGTGTGTCAAATCTCATCATGTTCGGAACCGCCAAGGAATGTATCGCCAGAAGTATGCATTTAAACTGGGGCAGAACTTTGAGGAGGATCCTCAAAATTTTGAGTTATGGAGGTTGTAATGTCTCAAAAGCGTGTCACAGTAGGGTTGTTCAAAACCAAACCACAATCGTTCACCGATAGCTTATTGACTTATTGGTATTAGATTATCGGGGTAATAAATAGTGAACGGATTGAGATTTTATAATTAACGACTTAACGGTTTGGGGGCGGATTACTCAATTTTCTTATCGGGTAAATAGTTAACCCCTTAAGAATATTTATATTTACATGTTACCCCTACGTATATAAAGTACTAATCAAACCCTAAATGGCTAAATCCCCAATTTCTATTTTCTAATTCTTAATTTTCTGCAGTCACCAAAGGTAGAGAAGTCGTCACTCTCGTCTCTCTCTTGAACTGAAAGTTAAGAAGTCAAAAAATCGGAATCTCGATGATTAATACATGTATGTTTGTATGAGTATTCTTGATGGTAGTAAAAATTTGGTTAATACGTGTTTGACAGTATGAGTAGACTTGAAGACTCTTCAATTAAAAAATATCATTTGGTTAGATCCTAGATGGTATTAAAAATTGATATTGATTTGAAACTGTTTGGTATTGATTGAATGATTGTTCAAAATATTTCTATTTGGTTTAGCTGATAAGTCATTCGATAACCGCTCGATAATTGTTAATTCGATACCAATCGGCCTGTTGTCTTATTGGATGGCTAGCGGATTACTACATTTGTAATACGATAACCGTTAAGCCGAACCACTGAGCATTATTATCCCTCTAATCCTCCCGATAAGAACCACTATGTCGCAGTCATCAATTCAACAAATTATTTACTCTAATGCATTATCACATATTTCAAACAACTACATTTTTAGAAACAATTTATCAAATGCATGTTTTTTGAAAATTTTGTTCTATAGCAGCCAGACGTCACCCGGGGGGACTCAAACATGGCTTCCAAACAAGAGCAAAGGCGAAGCAAGAAATCGAGAGCACAAGCCAACCTTTCCCTCACAAAACTCACGATTTTTATTTGGATGTAGGTACAATAAACATAAGAGGAACGTCTGCAAATACATACACACATCAATCACTATCTCCATAACAACAAAAGTCGTCAAACACACACACGTCAAGCTAAGAAATGCTTTTATCTTCTCGCATTTAGTCATTGTTTTTTTTTTCTTTCATACGGATAAGCACCGCCCTTATCATTGCATAGGAATAAACACTTCCCTCACCTTGCATGAGGCTAAGCACCGCCTCCGTTATTGCCTAAGGCTAACCACTGCCTTATTTTGCATGAGACTAAACATTGTCTCTACTCCTAGCATAGGGCAAAACACACCCCTCACCTTGCATGAGGCTAAGCACTGCCTCCACTATTACATAAGGCTAAGCACTTCCTTCCTTTTCATGAGACTAAACATTGTCTCTAGTCCTTGCATAAGGCTAAACACTGCCCTCATGCTGCATGATGTCTAAGCACTACCTCCACACTGCATATGGTTAAGCACTGCCTTTCCTTGCATGAGACTAAGCATTATCTCCATTCCTTGATTAAGGCTAAGAACTGCCTCCATACCTCATAAGGCAAATCATTGCCTCCACATTGCATAAGGCTAAGCAGTGCCTTTCCTTGCATGAGACTATGCATTGTCTCCACTCCTTGCATAGGGCAAACACTGCCCTCTTCATTGCATAAGGCTAAGCATTGCCTTTCCTTGCATGCGACTAAGGACTGTCTCCATTCCTTGCACGAGGCTAAGCATTGCCTCCATTATTGCATAGGGCTAGGAATATACTTTCCTTGCATGAGACTAAGCATTGTCTCCACACTCTGCATCGGGTTAAGCACATCCCTCATCTTATACAAGGCTAAGCCTTGTCTCATCCCGTTCTCGCATAAGACTAAGCATTACCTGTTTCCTCTATCAAACGATTGGTATCACGGCATCTTTGAATCTCAAAGGCTGACACATTGCCATTTTGTCTGAAGGCGCCATAGTCTGAGGGAATCATCCTCATACCCCAAAGACATTATGTCATGGCCGGAGGATCTCTCTGTCACGACCCAAACCGGTCCAGGTCGTGATGGCGCCTAACGGAAAGATTAGGCAAGCTAACGAACAACAATAACAATAAAAATGCGGAATACAATAACAATATGGGGTAAGGCCATAAAAACAAGCTGAACCACAGCTAGGCTTGATATATGTACAACCCCGATAAATACAACAAGTGTGTGCCAAGACTAGTGTCAACGGGCGGCTACATAGATACAACAGTAGAAATACATATACAAAATATACAAGCCACAGTCTGGAACAAAAGACTGAGCAAAATGAAACTAGAAGGCTGCAGAGGTGTTGTCAGGAGAACGCCAAGAAGGCAGCTCACCGTGTGGAGCGACGCCGCGATCAGTATCTATAAACAAGCGGACGGCCAGACGAACCAGCCTCAATACCTGCACAATCAAGTGCAGAAAAGGAAAGAAAGTGCAGCATGAGTACATATAATCACATATGTACCCAGTGAGTATCTCGTCTAAACTCGTAAAGAGTAGTGACGAGAGGTAGAATACATACTCCCTAAAGTTCCGCATAATAAAATAAAATAAAATACATGCTGAGCAATAAATCATGTGAGGGAGTACATCAAGTATATGAACATGTATACAGCAACAGTATCTGATCTCAAACATAATCTTTCTTTGTAAGTTGTTCATAGTTATATCATTGTTTTCTTTCTCATTATCCGAAAGGTTTTATCTTTATTCTCAATTGTTCACTTTCCAGTACTCAGTATTGTTTCTCAACTCACCATCGTACGATCCCAACTCAATGCAAATGCTCATGAGTGCAATGGGTATACATATATATATCCAACACAGACAAGACTATCGGCCCAAGTCATAAGGGTGGTTCATAAGGACTGACACAGTCATAAAGCTCCACACGTTCGTGAATCATACCTGCGACCCGTGCGCTGACTCGATAAAATCTCCACGATCGCGAATCATCCATACGACTCGTGGGAAAATATCTCTCCCTGCTCGCGAATCATCCATGCGACTCAGGGGTAATGACATATATATATATATAATCTCTCGATCACGAATCATACATGTGACTCAGGGCCAATGATGCAAAGTAAAACTCTCCCCGATCGCGAATCATGCCTGCGACTCGGGGGCCGAAGAATATATATGTCCTCCCCGATCAAGAATCATACCTGTGACTCGGGGGCTGGATAATATAGTAGTATAATTCTCCCTGATCACGAATCAAACCTGTGACTCAAGGGCGATGAAAATATAAGTCTGATCTCTCCCTGATCACGTATCAAACCTGTGATTCAGGGGCTAGTAAAATATGAGTGAATTCATCCCTGGTCACGAATCAAACTTGTGACTCAGGGGCGATGAAAATATGAGTTCTCCCCGATCACGAATCATACCTGTGACTCGGGGGACAATGAATGCATTAATGCGTATATATATATTTGTGTATATTTAGAAACCGTGGTACCGACTCGCCCACATTCAACGGGATCGGATACTCACATCTCACTTGATAGCCAAAGTTAAGATTTTTATCAGATTATCCACTTTGCTCATAATATCACCATGATGGAACAATTCAAGTATAGGAAGGAATGTTAACCGCCTTCGTTTAGCTCAACAACTCATTATCTCATTTATTCTTTGCTCTTTATCAATTATATCAGGAGTAACACAATTACTCAATTGATGGAGTTCATAATTCTTATCTAAATATTATGTATATTTAATTAGCAGCTATCATAGCTCAATTTGATCATATATCAGTAATAACTCGTACAAAATATCAGATAATATCAAACAACAGTTAGAACATGCTCGTGGGTCCTACGGCTACCCAACAT
>MDKH01004435.1:0-29099 GCA_005239495.1 Nicotiana undulata
TTCTCTCAAGAACTCTCTTTTTCTCTCTCTATTCTTAGTCAGAAAATGGTTAAAAATTAAGGGAAGGGGTGTTTTATTGAACAGGGGGTTGGGTTTTAAAATTAGAAATTAGGAGCCTCGACACGAAATGCGGTCAGGAATGCGATCGCATTCCTAACATGCGGTCCGCAGACCGGTCGCAGAATGGCCCTCAATATGGGCAAAAACTAAAAACACACTGAGCAGGTATGCGACCACTATGCGGTCCGCATACACGTTATGCGATCGCATAGTGCATCGCATAATCTCCCTCACCAAAAACCAATGGGAAATAATGTGACAACTATGCGGTCCACATAACCAGAATGCGATCGCATTCTGGACCGCATAGTTGTCCTTAATTTAGGTTGAAGTCTGCCCAGGTATGCGATCGCATAGTGCGTCGCATAACAGCACAATTTCTAAAAAAAATTATCTTTCGAATTCCGGGGTACTTTTACACAATCAAGGTCTGTTTTAAGAATTTTTACAGTTATAACAACTCGGGGACTTATTCGGGCATTATTTTAAACAAGAAATTTTTACGGGTCTTTACAGATCTTTCCTTAGCATTTTTGATAGAAAATTGGCAAAAGCATAAGTTTGGGGGTGGGACGAGGAATTTGGAAGTGATAAAAGGTACAAAGAAGAAAAAGAAATGAAGAAAAGGGAAGGCAAGAAAAGGAAGAAAGGCCGAGAAGAAAAATGCCAAAAAGAAAGTGAATAAGGTAGAACGTTAAAGGGATCCTAAGTAAACAATGATGAAAGGCATATAGTGATTAGAAAGGGAGAAAAATGATTGTCATGATCAAGAAATAGTGACATTACGTCTCTTTAGTTCCCCTAAGGCAGAAGAAAATGACTGAAAGAGTCAAGAAAGTATGAGCCGAAAAGAGAAAATGGAGTGCTTAAGGAAATATGAAACCATCATATTGCGAAAAGTCCTACCTTGATCCAAAAGCCTTCATTACATTCCTGCAAAAGCCCTATATGATTTCAAGTTGCGTGAGCTTACACTAGTGGTGATATACATAAGGGGAAAACTTATGGTACTTAGAGCCGGACTTGTGACATTCTTTTGAAAGAGATGAGCGTACTTCTTCACAATCCTTGTTTCGAGTGTTACCTTCTAAAGTGAGATTTGCTCATGAAGAGTATAGGAGGAGGAGTTTGGGATCCACAATGACCTACGTGATAGAGCGAGGTTCCTTGGTGAATAAAGTCAACTCTTAATGCTCTAGTGTCACATTAGAACTAAGGTACTCAAAAGGTCAAAACATTGTGTTGTTAATAACTCATTTGTGTTGAGGGTAATTGTTAGTCCAAATTGATGCATGATTGATTCACCTTAGGCTAGATGAAATATCCTTTTCTCTAGTGGAGGTGGGAATTACCTTATTTTCTTGAGGACAAGAAAAAGCTTAAGTTTGGGGGAGTTGATAAGCAGAGATTTTGACCTCTTGTTTGCTCTCTTTTACTTGTGTTTAAGGTAAAAAATGCATAAAGGTATTCCCGGAAACTAATGAAATGTGCTTGCTTGCATGAATTTTCCAATATGAGCCGAAGGAATCAAAATCAACTTATAAAGGAGTCAAAAGTTGAACAAAAACAAAGACAACTGCAGTGTAGACCGCATAAATATTGTGCAGCCGCAAAAGCCATTGTGCAGTCGCGATCAAAACTATGTGGTCCGCAAGAAGGAGATTCAGAGACTTGGGATTTTGGCAACATGGGTAGCGCGGACCGCACCAATATTGTGCGGCTGCAAAAGTCCCTGTGCGGCCTCAATAAGAGTTATGCGGTCCGCGATGAAAGAGAATCAGAGAGTTGGCAACTTGGGCAAAATGAAGGAGTGTGGGCCGCACACAATTGTGCGTCCGTGATGATGAAGATTCAGAGAGTTGTTTCAAGCCAAAGTCAAGGAAGTGCGGACCGCATCACTTTTATGCGACCGCACTCAGAATTGAGCGTTCCGTAAAAGTCCAGCTCAAGCCAGAACCTAGAGTGATGAATGGGGACCGCACCACAATTATGCGACCGCGAAAGCAAGAGTACGGCCACACTCAGAATTATGCGGCCGCACAACCTCCGCAGGGGAATTTTTGTCTGATATTTTTAGCTTAGTATAAATAGAACTTTTTGTCATTTTTAGGTTATGTTATATTTTGAGAGAGAACCTGAGACGGCTACTTTTACTGTATTCAGAAAGTTTGTACTAGATTCATCTCTAAACATTAGATTTTCATCCTATAATCTAATACTATAGATTCTATCTTCATTTCTTCTTTAAATTCTTCAATTTCCATGAGTAGCTAAACCCATAGCTAGGTGTGACCCAACCCTAGTGTGGGTATTTAATGGGTGTTTGATTTAGGGCTTGAATGTGAATGAGTTTGTGATATTTAGCCTAGTTCTTGCTAGGACTCAAGAATTAATGGTTGCAAACATTGATTCATGCCTAAATGACTTAGTCTCTACTTGAGAAATTGGGACTAAGTCTAGGAAAACTAGGCTAACAAGGAATTGGAGTAAACTCAAGAAATTGATAGCCCCAATTAAAGGGTTAAACCTAGAGATAGTAATACCCGACTTGAGCTAATATCACTTGATTTGTATGAATACCCATTTGGGCTTGAGAAAGCCAAATTGGCCAAAATCACTCAAACTACCAAGAGGTATAGAGCGAGTACCCTGGTGTGATAGTTATATAACAACCCCGACTAATCAAGCTGGCCCTAGAACTTACTACCCGTTAGATAACCACCTAGGTAGAAGTCACGTCCCTAGTCCCTTTAAACATTTGAAAACCCCAAAACAAAAATATTGTCCTAAGCTTTATTTATTGCAATCATTAGAGTAAAAATAGAAGTAGAATATCAACAAAACTTGTGGAAGTGCAATTAGAGCTAAAACCCGCATCTCACTTAGATATAAACCTAATTTCAATCATTAATTCCCTGTGGATTCGATCCCGACCTTAGTTGAGTTATTATTGCATCGACCTCCTCGCTACTCAATAGTAGTGTGGATTTGGACCCAATCAAAGACCCCGAACCCGTAGGCAACACCAACACTGGGGTTGTAGTCAATGTAGTCTTGAGCTTTTGAAAGTTCTCCTCAAACTCCTCGATCCATATGAATGGGGCAACCTTCTGGTTCAATCTGGTCATAAGATCAGCAATGGATGTGAAGCCCTCTAAGAAACGACGGTAATACCCTACCAAACCAAGAAAACTCCATATCTCAGTAGTTGAAGATAGTCTGGGACAACTCTACACTGCTCCAATCTTCTTCGGATTTACCTTGGTCCCCTTAATCGACACAATATGTCCCAAAAAGCGCCACTGAATCGATCCAGGATTTACACTTTGAAAATTTTGCATACAACTTCTCTTCTCTTAGGGTCTAGAGCACGGTCCTCAAGTGTTTTTCATGATCCTCCCGCCTGCGGGAGTACACCAAGATGTCATCAATAAACCCAATGACGAAACATTCAAGATAGGGATGGAATGCACTCTTCATAAAGTGCATGAATGTTGGTGGGGTGTTGGTCAACCCAAATGACTTCACAAGGAACTCGTAATGACCATACCGAGTCCTGATGAAAGTCTTCGAAATATCCGACTCCCGAATCTTCAGCTGATGATAGCCTGACCACAAATCAATCTTTGAAAACACTCTGGCACCCTGTAGTTGATCAAATAGGTCATCAATGCATGGAAATGGATACATGTTCTTCACTGTAACCTTGTTCAACTATCAATAATCAATACACATGCGTATAGAACCATCCTTCCTCTTTACAAACAAGACTGGAGCACCCCAAGGTGATAGACTGGGCTGAATGAAGCCCTTATCAAGAAACTCTTGCAACTTCTCCTTTAAATTCTTCAACTATGTTGGGGCCATACAATATGGTGGAATATAAATGGGCTGAGTGCCCGGCAATAAATCAATACCAAAATCAATATCCCTATCGGGCGGCATGCCCGAAAGATCCCCTCGAGATACATCTAGATAATCCCTCACTACCTGAATTGACTCAATGAAAGGAGTATCAACAATCACATCTCTCACAAAGGCTATATATGCCAACCAACCCTTCCCAACCATTCTTTGTGCCTTAAAGAAAGACACCAACCTACTAGTAACGCAATTCAATGTACTCCTACACTCCAACCGTGGCAATCCTGGCATAGCCAACGTCACTGTCTTGGCGTGACAATCAAGTATATCATGATAGGGCGACAACCAGTCCATGCCCAAAATAACATTAAAATCTACCTTACTGAGCAACAATAGGTCAGTTCTGGTCTCAAAACCACCAAGAACAACTAAACATGATTGATACACACGGTCAACAATAATAGAATCTTCCATAGACGTTGACACATGGACATGAGAACTCAAGGAATCATGGGATATACCCAAATATGGAGCAATGTAACATGATACATAGAAATAAGTTGAGCCAGGATAAAACCACTGATGCATCTCCATGACAAACTTGAACAGTATATCTGATAACTGAGTCGGATGCAACCGCCTCCGTCCTTCTCTGAATAGAATAACATCTAGCCTAGCCTCCCCCTCTAGGATGACCTTTACTAGCCCAACCTCCACCTTTAGTTGGATGAGCAGGTGGAGTGGCAACTGGTGTAGTAACCAGAGCCTGAGAAATTTGGGGCCCCTATGGAATAAGTGGAGCCTGAGTAGTCTGTGGAGGTGCACCCATCTTGATTCTGGGACAATCCTTCACCATATGTCGAGTATCGCCACACTCTAAACAAGATCTCAAAGGATGTGGCTGATGAGGCTGGCTCAGGCCTAGTCGGTTGGACAGACCACTAAAAGCACCCCGTGTAGGAGGCGCACTAGACAATGGCGGTGCATAATGGACAACCTAAGACTTGGGAGTGGCCAGAATACTGCTGGAAGCTGGAAGTGCCGAATGAATAGGAAGGCTCATATAGCCTCTACTATGATGGGCTACATCTAGGGAACGAGCACCACTATATGTTCCAGAATCTCGACGCATCCCTTTTCTCTCTCTCTCGACCCCACATACCCTCCAATCTCTAAGCAATCTCCATAACCTACTGGTATGGGTATCGGTATCCAACTCTCAAGCCATGTTGAATATAATATTGTGGTTGAGCCCCTCGATAAATCGACAGACTCGCTCTATGACTGTGGAGACTAAAGATGATGTATGTTGGGACAACTTGCTAAACCTGACAGCATACTCGGATACGGTCATGGCACGCTGGTGCAATTGATCAAACTCTGCGCTCCATGCATCCCTAAGACTCTGGGGAACAATGTCACGCCCCGACCTTGGGTAGCGCGACTGGCGCTTAACCGAGACACCCCGATCAAGAAAACCTTTACAATACCTTCTACCCAACTCACCCATGAATAAAGAGAAGAACACACTCATTAATTTGACAGTAAGAGTTCATGTAAATAACACCAGTTCATTTCAATTAGTTACATCATTAATAAGTCTCTGAAACAGTACATTGTACAATAATAGTTAAAGTGGATCAGACGATACGATTATAACATTTTTAGTTTAGTCTTCCCAAAAACATATACAACTCACACTATGTCTACGGAGCCTCTAAAAGAAAGAAAAGAGTGTTATGACAGCGCCGACAAAAAGTCCGCTATACCTCAAAACACTATGTACAAGGGATAAGACATACTGGACCCCGAAATGAAGTGAGGCTCACCAAGTCAGCTTAGGAGAGGGTGTGCTGCTATCACTGGTCAATACCACCTGCTATGGAACCACTTACATCCATTAAAGATGCAACACCCCCGGCAAAAGGGACGTTAATACATATGGAATGGTACTAGTATGTAAAAGTAAACACCATCACAATAGAACGAGTAACAGTAAACGAAGAATAAAACATGAAATCAATAAGAGGCTCAACCAGTATCAAGTTGTCAAGTTAGGGTAAAGGTAAACTTCAAGTAAGTTTCATTAATTTAAATTGGGAGATCTTATGCATTGATATACCAACATGTTTTAATATGCAGTCCGATCTCAGCCAAAGCAGCTAAGGTGTCTCACCCAAATACATACACTCACAATACTTCTATGTGCGTGGCATGGAGTCCGATCTCGACCCGATCGGCTAAGCCATCTCACCACAATGTGGTATGGGTCGACATCACATCATATCTTGCTAGTAATAATTTCATCCCATTTAAGGGGAACATCTCAACACACCATTCTCATCCCATATGAGGGGAAGCAGTCTCATCACATTAGCACAGGGATTTACCCCTCAACCATTCCTACACCGACTTGCAGTTTCGGGGTTAGGTTGTTCCGGCCTATCCTTCCTCGGTGGCTAAATGATACTCCCAAGGCATTTATTATTAAAAGGATTTACCCCTCATTTCATATTATTTTACATGTCGTCATTTTATTGGCACCATTGGCCATAGCGCAATATCATTCTTGGCACGTTGGCCGCACTTTATAATTCATGCTCACTATTTCACTTTCAACATCATCATGAATAATCAACAACAAGGCCTTTCAAATTAAGACTTTAAACACATACTGACCAATTTAGTGCCTTAGGCACATGTGATTTCTTACTCAACTTGACATAATAGCCATCGTTAGAATAATGTTTTTATATCATAAGGCAATAACACACTGCCCATATTTAACCCACATTCTTAAATAATAACTCAATATAACAAGGATCTTTGGAATACATATTGAACGCATATTTTTTTTGACACAAGTCTTATTTGGAATAATCAATTTATACTAAGCATCACGGACTTACAAAGGTATTATGGGGTTCAATTCTAAGAGAAAGGTTTAGCCAACATACCTTGCCTCGAGCTTTCCTTAATTCACTACACAGTCCCATGATCCTAACAGCTTTGATCTATTTAGAGATATAGCAAAATTGAATCTAAATAAGAAATAAGTTCATGTTCCATCTCACTTGAGCATTTTATCAATCACTAGGTGCGCACTAAGGTTTCAAGGTCCTCCTATGGTGGATTCTTTCATCCCACTACCCAAAATCTACCCATTTGAGTTCAGATACCTTCTAACAAGTCATGAATGTACATGCTTGCATAAACAACAACCCTTATCCTAAAAACCTTCCTCCCTATTACCTATTCCCAAACAAAATTTCGTAATTGAGGTTTAGGGCTAGAATCTTACCTCTTGGTTGAACGCCTTGCAAGCTTTCTTGTTGAATTTCAAATCTTGAACAAGATTTTGGAGGAACAACTTGCTTAGGGACTTCACCTTTCACTCTAGGGCACTCATTCTCTCTAAAAATTTGAGATATCCACTTTAGAAATGGTCCCTTACATTTAATTATCGAGGTAGGGTTGGGTTAAAAAGTTAATAAACTTAAGTCCCGATGCAGATCTGCGGTCATACATGCTACCGCATAATGCTTCTACGGTCCGCACAATGGGCCGCATAATGGCCCTCCAGAACTGGGCACCCCTGTCTCACTCTGCAACCAGTCTGCGGGCACAGACCTATTATGTGGTCACATAATGCGCCGCAGAATGTTCCCCTAAAATTTTGTTATGCTGGATTTGTGAGGGATTATGCGGCCTGCAAAGTGATTATGCGGCCACATAATGGACACATAATGGTCTAAAAATTTTGCACAAATTTTTGCCTCGGTCCGCAGTAGATATGCGGTCTGCAGATCAGTTCTTTGACCGAAGAATGGACCACAGAAAATTCCCTGTGTTTCCAAAAAAATAATTCAACTCCTTCGTCAATACGTAAGCCTACTTCGATACCACGAAATTCCGAGTTTAGGTTAGATTTTATGGGTCCTTACAAACAAACACTCTCATGAATATCTTTGAGAACTGAGCCTAGGTGAGTGAAGTTGCCTCAGCCAGGCTACCCAACTCATACGCTCACCACCACTGATAAGCCGCTTTCTTAAGCTGGAACGTATTCAAAGCAACCCCACTCGACTCCACTATACCCATAGTACGAAGGAGACGGTGGCACTCCTGAAGAAAACCATGTGCATCCTCTGAAGGTTCGTTGAAGGTAATAGGGTGTTACTTTTTGTACCTCTCGAGCCTAATCTGTCCCTCCCCAGATACTGCTTCCCTAACCTCGGGCTTAACTACGGCAACCGGCTGCACTGGTATGACCCCTGGACATGGTCAACCTGGACCTGGTGCTCCGGGGTACGGGCTACGGGAGTCTGTACTCCTCCCCCGGCCTGAGATGTGGCTGGAGCAAGTGGATCAACCCCACCTGAGATAGTGCCAAACATGCTCAAAAGCTGGGCAAAAGTCTCTTGAAGTGAAGGGGTAGTAATAAGAGTCTCAGGTTCCTGGCCTCCAACTAGAGCTATTGGTGGTTCCTCTGTAGCAGCTCGGGTAGGTTCTCTGGATCTACCACTTGCCCATCCTCGACCTCTGCCCCGACCTCTAGTGGCTCTAGCAGGGAGCGTGGGTGTCTGATCATCAGATCTAGTTGTGCGCGTCCTCACCATCTGTGAGAGAATATAAAGATAGAGGATTAGAATTCCGAAGTCTAAAATCACCATACAGAGTTATAGGAACCGTCAAAACTCTATTCCAGAGTCATCTACACAAAAGTCAAACTATAATCAACTCTTTCAACTTAAGCCTCTTACTTAGGGACTATATGTCCCATTTCACTTCGAAACTCACCCGAAGCCAAAACGACTGGCCTGGTCATTAGAGTGGTGGTGATTCTAATGAAGGTCCTTGTGAGTGTCGACTAGAGGCGGGTAGTTGGTGGTGATTTTGGTTGATGGTGGTGGTTCAGGGTTGTAGCTAGCGGTGATTATTAGCGATAGAGATTATGGTTGAGGATGGTGGTGGTAGGTGGTGATAGTTAATAACGGTGGGTGGGTGGTGGTGGTGGTTGTAATTGAGGAAGGTGATAGTGGGTGGTGGTAGTTAAAAAGATGTCCAGTCCGAGTTCAAATCGACTCTCAACAGTCAAATTCTTATTTCTCAAAACATAGATAAAGTTTCTTAAAATTTAACAATGGTTCTCCTAATTTTGATGTTGAATCTCATGTATAATCATGTAAAATAGTTGGAAATTAAATAAAATCACTTACCCGAAGATTGAAGATATAAATTCTTTTCAAAATCGCCCCCTACCGAGCCTAGGGTTCCAAAAATGAGAGAATGTCTCAAAAATCCCGTCTCCTATATCTTTTACCAGGTGCAGATGTCACATTTGCGACACATGGTTCGTATTCGCAAACGCACGCAATTGCGGACACGTGTTTGAAATTGTAATGCATGGCAAAATCTACAAACTTCGCAATTGAGAACATATGCTCGCAATTGCGAACCAAGGCAAAAATTTACAGGCTTCACAATTGCGAACCAAGGCAAAAATCTACGATCTTCGCAATTTCTTAGAGAATTTCCTTATTGCGATACCTGAGCACTAGCAACACCAAACAATCTTTCATGACACGAAAATGGCCATAACTGTCCAATACGACATCGGAATTCGATGATACTTGTTGCTATGACTCCGTAACTATAATATGGATCTAATGATTTAATCGAATCACAAATAAAAGATCATTTTTTTCACTATAATATCCTTAATACCCCAAAAAATGATGCAGGAAATATCAAATAAGAGCGCCATAACCCAAATACCTCTGAAACACACCCCAGGCCTCGAGACCCTGTCCAATCACACAAATCAGTCTAAAAATATATCACAAACTCGCTCGCATGATCAGAACACCAAAATAACCTCTAAAATCATATATTAGACGCCAAAACGCATGAAAAATCGCAATGAATTTCAAGAATTTCTAGAATTGCAACCAAGCGTCCAAACCAAATCAAATCAACTTCAAATGATATCAAATTTTAAAAACAAGTTTCAAATGACTAAACGACCCTATTACAAATCCCTAAACTAAAATCCGAGCTTGATATCCTTAAAGTCGAACCATGGTCAAACTTAGGAAAATTTCAAACCTTTAAATGCAAACTTTCCACAATAAGCGCTAAAATGCTCCCGGACCACCCGATACTCAACCCGAACCTACACCCAAGTCTGAAATTATCATACGAACCTATTGAAACCTTCAAATCCCAATTCTGAGATCGTCTACTCAAAAATCAAATCTTGGTAAACTCTTCCAACTTAAATCTTTCGAATTTAGAAGTATTCTTCCAATTAGCTCCGAACTTCGCAAAAATCTAAATCGACCACACGTACAAGTCATAATACATGAAGTCAAGCTGCTCAAGACCTCGTGCCTTCAAACGACGCGCTAGAGCTCAAAATAACCGGTTGGGTCGTTACATGTTGTTTCTGTTAATGAAATGATACATAGTACATACTTCTCTTTATGTGTCTATACGTGTAATTTGACTTTCCCTTTTGTGTATATCTCCTCTATATGCAGAACAGTTATCTTGTTTAATTTTCGTGCATATTTTCTCTTTGTGCACCATGAGCTTTACCTGTAGTTTGGCATAGATTATGGTATTGTTACCAGGAGCTGATCTACCTTATAGGGTATAGGTGGCACTCCACCCGTACGATTCGGAAAAAATTCTCAATAAGTATATTGATATCTATGAAAAATGTTAGGGTTCAAAGTGGAAACCTGATTACATAAATTACATGGATGTTATGGTTGAACGTTGCTTTTGAAGACTCTTATTTATTGCACGGGTCTGGGTTCAATTCCCTGTAGCAGCATCTTTCCTTTTTTCCCTTCTTTTTCCTACTTATTAGTCCCCATTTCCTTTATTCTCCGTTGGGCCTTGGGCCCTCATCTTTTCTTCCTTGGAAAATCTACACAAAAATCCCATTATGGACATATACACCTGTGCGATCTAAAATAATTACCCCGTTCTACTAACATTTCCCTTTTCCCATTAATTACTCTTGTCTCTTTTTATTTTATCTCTCTCGCTTTTTCCTATTTATCCTAACTTTGCCCGACCATTCCCTTTCTCTCATTGATTAATTTCTTCCTTTCTCCCATTAATTACTTTATGTATTTTTGTGTTTTCTTCTCATATTTTTCCTATATTGCACATTATTCATCTATTCTAATGTATGTGCTTTGTTTGAAGACTTCAAGAGTTTTTTTGTATTTTCCCCCCTGCATTCATAGATTAAGATACCACGATCCAAAACGTCTCATCGATGAACTCCATGGATAAGTTAACTCTTCAATCTCATACAGAGGTAGTTCCAAGATTTAAATTTTATGAATTCAGCTTATAACGTTTTAACATTGAACTTGTTATACTGTTAAAATTTTGGGTTCAAATCTAATACTTATCGAGATTTTAATTGGGTTTTACATATAAATATATACTATTTGTCGGAAGTTATAGGTTCAGTTGAACTCGTATCTGAAATGGTACATCCGCTCCTAACCACATATTACGATTAACTAACTCTGGGGATTATTGTTACTAGGACTTTTTATACGATACAAAATCTAATGACAAAGAAAAATGAAATAAAATAACCTTTTTTTAAAAAAGAAATAGCTAACAATGATATATTGTAATAATATGCAATAGCTGAAACTTGAATAAAATACATTTACCCAACAGTATACCGTTGCGGTATCACATTATGCTATAAGAGTATACAGTTATACTACAACAGTATACTGTATATTATACTATAATAATAGACAACTTTTCAGGAAAAATATAAATTAAAACACAGTTTCCCAATAATATACAACTATTGTCTCACAATATACTGTAAGAGTATACTATAATAGGGTATATAGTTATACTACAATAGTATACATATATACCGAAACGTTATATGGGTAGGGTCACGTAACTATTTTGAATGGGTAAAATCAGGGAAATTATTTTGGTTTATATATATATATATATATATATATATATATATATATCCCTTCCTTTTGTTTTCCTCCTTTTTCCTCTTCCTCTTTTTTCTTCCTGTTATTTGCTACTAAATCTCTCTATCTACTTTATTTTTTAAATTTCTTACAATAGCCTTCATTTTACTTCCTACAATTATACCTTATTTCATGAGTAATTTTGTTTGATGCATAATTTTAAAATTCTAGATAATGCAGTTTCTGATACAACATTAGTTTATATATTTGAGTATAATTTTAGCAGTATCATTTATTGATTTAAAAAAAAAAATCCAATTGATAAAGGTTTTGAGTTGATTCTCATATATTGAAAACTTAGAACTTTTTCTTTGCAAATAATTGCCATATAACTTGACAATTAATTTAAAAGATTAACCCAAAAATGATTAATTAATCAAATCAAACAAGGATTATATAGTAATTAAGCTGCTCTTTAAGAAAATTATTTAATTGGAGGCTTACTTTCGTGAAATATTATTTTTTGAAATTTTATTCTAGAATATAATTAAGTAAAGCGTAAAAAAGTTGAATAAACCCTAATTTATTTACTTATTTACAAATAGAAGACCTAACCGAACACTAAGTGAATCATACATTTTTTTCTATTTTTTGTGGATAGTGGTAGGTACACTATATATATATAGTGGCGCTCGCAACTTTCATATTCGGGATCCGCCTCTAATTATTAAGGTGTATTTGTACGTATGCATAACTTGTACAAATGTTATCACGTGAGTATCACTGGTGATTCTGGTGACGCTCTCTCCGAGGTTAGTCATGATACTTACGGAGTACATGGGATCGGTTGTACTCATACTACACTTTGCACTTCATTGTGCATATCTAGGTGCGGGACCTAACTGAGAGTTGTACTGGGACGAGGGCGGACCTTGGTGTCTCTTTTCACTTCTATTACTGTTATTGTTATTCAGACAGTAATATTATATTATCAGACTTGTACTTCTATTATAGAGCTTATAACTCTATATTACTAGTTCTGAGGAATATATTGCATCAACACAGTCTTTATTAATAATATTTGGCTTTAGACTTTTATAATCTTGTAATTCATTATTTTGATTCGTTATTATTATATTTAGCTTGCCTAGCAAGTGAGTTAGGCGCCATCACTATCGGGTGGTGGTTTTGGATCGTGATTGTTAAGGAGATCGTCGACTATGACAGCACGACGAGAAGAAGCGGCAAGGCTGGAAGAATCAGAAGGATCAGAAGCCATTATTGAAATGAAAAGGATTGATAGCAAAGAACGTGAAAGTAAAAAAGATTTCTAAGAAAAAGACATAGGCAAAAGAGAGTGGAACAAGGTTTGAGGGTTTGAGGTTTTGTATTTATAGAAAAGAGTTACATCATCAAATTGTCATTATGAGACTGTTACTTCGAAGTTACAGAGTCGTTAGAGCGTAAAAATCGCTGCAAATTTCAAAGCCAGTCATATTGATCCATGTATCTCGAGCATTATATGAAGGAGGCGCAAGTCTCATCACTTTTGCAGCACATCATTAAGAACTCAGGAAGAGGTGGTGAATATTCTCACCATAATTAACTTATCATTTCTCGAATATTCAATTGAGACTAGTCAAAAAGTGAGAGGACTATCTGTATTAGTAAAAGTTAGGCTCACCACACGGGCTAGTAAAATAACGATACGTGTAAGTGAAGATACAAAGTGAGTGAAGGGTAATGTGGCGATTGTGTTCAAAGCCGAGCAGGATAAAAACGTGGCTATGACTTACGGGAATGACTATGAGGAAATAGCATCGGATGTAGTACAGAAAATTATCCATAATTACGAAGATAGAGAGAATCAATTAATACCTGATTATGCGAGATTCACCATTATCATGCCATCATTACACGTCTGTTACGTGATATATAATAAATACATCAAATGGAAGTAATGGGATGAAGCTGAATAAAGCAACAAGTTACGAGTAGAAATATTATTTAAATCACTATTCTTTATATTGTATCCTTCATCTGAAAATTACTCGGTTATTCTCTCAGTCACATCGCTCAATCCCTTTGTCCTATGAAGTTCATTGAAGAATGTGTAACGGTGAGTATAAATGATAAATTTCTTATAACGGGTAGTGTACAAAATGCCGTGAAATATTCTCCAATAAATGTTACCAGGTGACAAGTATTTATTGCATCTTTATGAGCGTCATTCTTTCTGATGACATATGGAACAACTGTCTTCGATTTTGACTATCCTCTACCTTTGGCTCCACGTGTCACTCTCTTATGAAACTACTTAGCATTACATATTTGTCCTATATTGTGAGGACCCAAAATATCATCTTATGTGTTAGAATCCAATTCTGCTCTTTTAAGATTTAAACACCTCATTTTATCCTTCCTCGATTTGCGTGCGCAGCTCGAGCGTGCTCCGAAAAGGTGTTATGTTAAAAACTGAGAAAAATAAGAATTTTTGCCTAAAAACTTCACTTGAGTTGACTTCAGTCAACATTTTTAGTAAACGGCCCGAATTCGTGCTTTGACAATCCGATGGGTCCGTATCGTGATTTTGGACTTGGGTGTATTCTCGAGATATCGGACTTTGTCGAAATTTGAAAGTTAAAGTGTTTACCTTGAAAATGGTAATTAAAATTAAATTTGATTTTGTGGTTCTTAAATATATGATCTATTTTAATACTAGTTGTTAGGAAATACATGCTAAGTGTGAGTCGATGGAATAAGATAAGAGTTAAAGAGAGCTAACATATGCAAACCAAACTTCCCCAGGTCAGGGTCTCGAGCTGACCGAGGTATGACTTTGAGGTCGAAGCTCGGTGATAGTAGTGAATGTCCGACAAAGGTCTAACAGTGTTGCGGGCCTTGAAGGAGGCTATTTATGATCGATGATGAGTAGTAAATGAAGAACAATAAATGAAACACAATAAATGTAAGCAATAAATCATGGAGCTGATAGTGGAGAATGTTTTTGTATTGAATGTCATGTGTGCAGAAAATGATAAGGACCCCCTTTATATAGGAGGTGGATTCCCAACATAGTACATAAGCATTTATTACAAAGATACGCAGCTGGTATAGCTATTTAATGTCACTGTACGGACTTGCTCTACTCTTGCAGACCTGGTCAACTTTAAACACGTGCCTTTTGGGAGCTTCCGGCTCATCCATGATATCCAGTGATTTGCACTGCCCCGAGATTGAGGATAGGGAACCCTCGGGGTGTGCCTCGAGCCTTCTGAAGGTGGCCAATGGAAAGCCACAATAATCATAAAATTGGTATATTCGATTTTAGCCGTATACAGATAGTCTCCGTGTTTCTTAAAGGAAATGACAAGAAACGGTATTTGACTCTTGCTTCTTCGATACTTCCATCATGACGTCAGCCTCGTCAGAGCATTATATTACGTGACTCAAAATATGCGTGGGGGTTGCTATCAACACGAATATCGAGAACCCCAAGAACCGTTTCAGTTCGACTTTCCAACTTCTCAAACTTTACCCAAACGGCTTCTATAAATACCTCAGGTGTTTATTATTCATACTTTTACAACACCTTCAAGTTTTTAGGGCTAAATTCATCGCCTCATGCATTCATCTCATCTCTGTGCTTACTTCTTTATATTCTTTCTCAAAACCCTTCCATAGTTATGGAGAAAACTTCTAAGACGGTACCCCAGAAAGAAGGCACCACTTCTTCGGCACGTCCGTCCAAGGGCTAACCAAAAACACCTCCGAGTATTGAGCAATGTATACCAGGCCCTTTCGATATCATTTCTGATTTACCATCGATAGACCTCCTTCTACACCAGGCCGATGTGAGCCCATGTCTCGGTACATCAGTGTGGTGACCAAGGTGGAGAAAGTAAAATCGGACTGTCGTTGGGGGGAGGCAGTACAAATAGAAATTCCTGACGTTGAGGAAAGCATAGTGACGCAAAAAGCTGGCTTCCTCAGCGTGTAGACATACCCATTCACTCTCGGTCCTGTAGAGTCTTCCTCACCACCGACAGACCTGGTGATACTTGACTTTTGCCGTCAGTACCGAGTGACACTCGGACAGATATATCCTTTCTTTTCGAGGATCGTGTATATGCTCTGATATTTCACCAACCGGATCGAGGGGATGACCTTCACCCTCGACCACTTGATAAGACTGTATAGTCCCCGCCTCTTCCGAGGGGGTTTAATTAAGCTACAATATCGGTCTGCGAAGACATTCTTTACGAGCATCGATGAAGACAAAGACCGGGGATGGATGAGCCGGTTCGTCAGAGTAAGGACCTCAGACATCATTACCGCTAATCGAATGCCATTACCGGAGGAATGGAACATGAGGCGTAAGTATCACTACCTCAAACATATTTTGTTGCTCCTTGTTCCTCTTCTCAACCGATTTTCTTTGACCATGCAGCCAGCATATGGTTCCCTAGCGCGGTTCAGAACCTACCGGGGTGTATTAAGCAAATAGACTCTGCCTTTCCTTACATCAAGCGATCTTGGCGTGATTTGGCCAAGGCTCGGTGGCAGGCCAAGAACCATGGTAAACATTTCTTGTGTTCATTGTCAAATTTCACATAAGCTTCCTCTGTGGTGGAAGGTTTGATATATTGTGCATATGCAGGTCTCGGGGACAACCTGTCGATGAGGTCGCCCCATCTAGGTGAAGAGGCAACTTCATAACCCGACAAGGGTAAGACAAGGAAGAAGGAGCTTTGGCGGAGTCTCCGAAGATAAAGAAACCCCAAACCCAAAAGTCCATAACCGATGCTACGGTCTTGAAATTGGATGCTCCTGCAAGTCTTCATGCCGTAGACGAAGATGACGATGAAGATGACCGCCCTTTGGTACAAAGGGTAATACGGAGTGTGGATGCTCCGAATACTGTTGAACATCGGACCACCAAATCTGAGGCGGCCAATGTGGGACAACCCTGCGCGGAGGGGACCCTCAAGAAGGGCTTGGGCGCGGACCCCGAGACATCTGCAGGACATGGTACAGTCTGCATTGATGAGTTCGAAGGTGTTGATATTGATGCTGTGGGTGGCTCCAATTTAGACCCTTCCTTTTCCCTAGGGGAAATAAGGGACGCTCTGAATAAAGGCGTTGTCGATGTGGCTATCTCTCGGGAGGACGATGACACTTTCAAGGATTATTTTGAAGGTGTTGAGGAGGAGGAGCCCGACCTCAGTGCCTTCGTCGCTCTCGAGAAGGCCGAGAGGCTTCAGAAGTAGGTGACTTTCTTGATGCACAGTCTAGACTTTGTTTTTAAAAGCAAATCCACTAGGCAAGTTCCTAGGGCTAGTTTTATTAATAATACAACAACAACAAACCCGGTTTGATCCCAACATGTGGGGTCTGGGGAGGGTAGTATGTACGCAGACCTTACCCCTACCTAATGCAGGTAGGGAAGCTTTTTCCAATTTATAATAAAAAGAAAAAAATTACCACATCGGAATAGTACAAATAAGGGGGACAATAGCACTAGTAGTGTTGCCTCTATGCTTGGATATATAATCACTCCTCTGCGCCTCACAATGCTCTATATGGCAGCCTCATGTAGAGGATCATGGTGTAACTGCCGGCAAAGTCTCACGAGGGCATATAATATCATAGCCGCTTGGGTATTTTCCCAAAGGCATAGGACATGGACAGACACTACTGGGCTAAACCTTACCTTACTAATCCTATCGAGGCATAAAATAGCCTCACCTATTAACATGCATGTAAAAAGAAAGAACTAGCTAGAACTAAGTATTCTATGATCATCAAAGAGTTTATAACATACTCTGTGATGATATTACATAAAACTATGCTAATGTGATGGTAGAATAAAAATATGTAGAAACAGTAGTGATGCTCTCTCTTCTCTAATTTTGTGAAGTCTTCAACTTGTAGACGTTTTTCTTCAATCACTGAAAATAGTAGACGTTATATTAAGAAATTCCCTATAAAAGGGAGTAAAATATAACTTGTAAGGACACGTTCAAACTGCTATTGCAATATACTTACTTTTTACGCATCTTACTGCATTCTATTTACAAATTTACTTACAATTATTAACGTATTCCTTGATTATCATAAACCCGTGTTCTTATTAAAATAACTTTGGCAAAGAATCTAATTCTTTGGTTAAACAAATTGGTTTCGTTACCAGGAATATGATAATCTCTGTTTCTTCTCAAATAACATTCTGTGAATCATGTCAAACGCCAATGACAACAACCAACAGAGGGTTGGAACCTCAGTTTCATCGCCCTCAGAATCCCCACGAGGATCAAGGGAACATTTCCCAGAAAGATCTGCGACTCAAAACAATAATCTCAATAAAAATGAACAAGCAGGAGAACTAGATACTATGAAACAAATGGTTAGTGAATATGTGACTCAAGCCTTGCAAGCTTTCGTGAGGGGATTACTGGTTGCATCACCCACACCTCCTCCTAACAACACTGCAACTGTGGAAAATCCACAATCTGGATTGGCGGACTCAGGAAGTAGAGATACTCTGAATGAGTCACTCGATGCAAGACCAAGTATGTCCAATAATCCAGAGTTACAATCTTTATTATTAACTTTGTAGAAACATGTGAAATAACAAAATGATCGAATCGAGCAAATTCCTGAAGTACCACCTGTCATCAAAGGCATTGATGTTGATAGATATTCTCAACAACCTTGGAAGACAAGTGCAACACCCTTGCCTATTCCCAAGAAATTCAAAATTCATGATATTCCTAAGTACGACGGGACAACAGATCCACGTGATCATGAAACTGCTTTTACCACCGGAGTAAAAGAAATACCTGACTAAACAAGAAATTGAGTCAGTACTAGTCAAGAAGTTCGGAGAGACACTTACCAAAGGAGCGCTAACATGGTATTCTCTTCTACCTGAAAATTCTATTGACTCTTTTGCTGAGCTTGCAGATTCTTTTATAAAAGTGCATTTCGGTGCGCAAAAAGTCAAAAACAGAATGGAAGACATATTCAAAATAGAACAAGGAGACATGGAATTGCTTCGTGAATTTGTAGACAGGTTTCAACGAGAGAGAATGATGCTATCAAGGGTACCTGACAATTGGGCAGCCATGGCATTTGCAAGCAATTTAAATGACAAAATCTCAGAAGCCACACGAAGACTCAAGGAAAGCTTGAGAGAATTCCCAGCCACGACGTGGAACGATGTCTATAACAGGTACAACACTAAGCTACGAATAGAAGAAGACAACATTTCTCAATCAAAAGCTAAAGATCAAACCAGTTCTAGATGCTCCGAACTAGAAAGGAGAACATATAAGAACAGGTAGACCCTTATATGGGACCTTCGGGACGAAAAAATCGTCCCAGGTTTGAATACACTCGCTCATAATATAGACCATAAAATAGAGATACGAGCTCATCCTCATCAAGATCCAAAAAGGATCGGGATGAACGAAATAGAGGTAATACAAGAATTGGAGACCACAACTTCAATGTAAGTACTTCTGAATTAATTACAGTACTGAGAAATATAGGCGATAAGGTTTGATGGCCCAAAGAAATGAGGTCGAACCCGAATAAAAGGATTCCAACTTCTTGTGGGAATTCCATAACCATCATGGGCACAGAACATCGGATTGCAGATTATTGCAAGGTGAGGTAGAACAATTATTAAGACAGGGCTATCTAACAAAACTATTTAGTGAAAGAGTTAAACAGGCATATATGAAGAACAGGGCAGGAGCCCCCAAAACCACCATCTCCAAAGCGAACAGTGAACGTGATACATGGAGGAGAGGAGGTGAACGGAGTAATATGCAAGAGAATAACAAAATTCATAATTACACATGGGAAGCGGATTCGTGAAGACGTGGAAGCAGAAAATATATCATTCGACGATGTAGATATCAACGGATTAATGCTTCAATACAACGACACACCGGTAATATCCCTACTTATACATGAATTTAACGTAAAAAGAGTGTTGATTGATCCAGGTAGCTCAGTCAACATCATTTTGTCGAGAGTTGTGGAAGAAATGCTAATTGAGGATCAAGTAATCCCAAAAGCACGAGCCTTATCTGGGTTTGACAACTCTACGGTTGTAACAAACGGGGAAATTGAACTTAGAACCAATGCAGAAGGAGTAATCAAAAGAACTAAATTACAAGTCATTATTACTAATATGGCCTACAACGTAATCACGAGGAGACCATTGATCTATGACATGAAAGCAATACCATCTACCTTACGTCAGGTAATTAAATTCCCTTCCAAATAAGGATTTCAACAGATTCGGGGAGATCAAAAAACCTCAAGGAATATAAATTCTATAGTACACTATAACAAAAAAGAAGAAGCGGAAGAATCAAAAGACGAGGAAATTATCCAAACAGGTACGGAAAAAACTGTTATCCAAACAGGTACGGAAGAAGATAACCACGAGAAGGTGAACCAAATCACCACGGAAGAAGTCTCAAAACATACGAACATGGATTCCAGACCTGATGTCATTCAGGAACCAGAAGAGGACGAGCATATCAAAACAACTACAGAGGAGCTCGAAGTTGTTCCACTGTTCGAGCATAAGCTCGAACAAAACGTTCACATAGGCACGAGGCTAAGCCCCAGCAAAAGAGGTAAGTTAATTGAATATTTAAAGGCTAACGCAGATTGCTTTGCATGGTCCCATTCAGACATGACAGGTATTCCTCAAGAAGTGATGACTCATAAACTAAATGAAGATGCATCTTTCGTTCCTATCAAGCAAAAGAAAAGAAAGCAAAGACCATTCAAGAACCAAGTGATCGACGAAGAGGTACGGAAACTCTTGAAAATTGGTTCAATACGTGAGGTAAAATATCCTAATTGGTTTGCCAATACTGTAGCGCTGCCCAAAAGAATGGTAAATGGAGAGTATGCGTAGATTACACAAATTTAAATAAAGCGTGCCCTAAAGACTCATTTTCGTTACCGCACATAGATCAAATGATTGATGCCACTGCAGTTCATGAATTCTTAAGCTTTCTAGATGTGTACTCTGGTTACAATCAGATTAAAAAGATCCCTCAGACGAGGAAAAAACTTCCTTTATTACACACTGGGGGGCTTATTGTTATAAAGTCATGCATTTTGGCCTGAAAAATGCTGGAGCCATGTATCAAAGGCTGGTGCCCAAGAGGTTCCAGGAACATCTGGGGAAAACAATGGAGGTATACATTGATGACATGCTGGTGAAATCAACACAAGCGGAAGATCATTTCCAGCATCTTTCAATTACCTTTGAAATCCTACGCATGTATAATATGAAACTGAATCCAGAAAAATGCACATTTGGCGTAGAATCAAGTAAGTTTTTGGGATTCCTTGTATCAAATAGAGGAATACAGGTAAATCCTGCTCAAATTAAGGTTATTGATGAAATACCAAACATACTTACGAGCAAGAAAGAAGTTCAAAGACTAACAGGAAGAATTGCAGCTCTAGGAAGATTTATGTCCAGGTCTTCGGAGAAGAGTTTTAAATTCTTTTCAGTTCTTAAAAAACAGAATCAGTTCGAATGGACTGAAGAATGTCAACATGCTTTAAAAAATCTGAAGTCTTATCTATCCAAACCCTCGTTGTTGTCTAAGCCAAAAGAGGGGGAAAGGTTGTATGTATACCTAGTCATTGCAGAAATTTCCGTAAGTGCAGTACTAGTAAGAGAAAAGAAAGGCAAGAAATCTCTAATTTATTATGTAAGCAAGTCCTTATTAGATGCAGATGCTAGATATCCTCATCTAGAAAAATTAGCCTTAGCTCTAATAATGGCAGCTAGAAAGTTAAGACCATATTTTCAGTGTCATCCAATTACTGTTGTAACCTCATACCCGTTGAGATATATTTTGCATAAACAAGAATTATCAGGGAGATTATCTAAGTGGGCAATAGAATTAAGCGAACATGACATAATGTATCAGCCTAGGACTACAATAAAGTCTCAAATTATAGCTGATTGCGTCAGTGATTTTAATATTAGCATAATCCCTGAAGTGGAAAGAGAGTTACAACTCTTTAACGGGGCTAATCCAGGAATATGGACCCTATTTACAGACGGCTCTTCTAATGTTAAAGGAGCTGGCTTGGGAATTGTTTTAATATCACCTACGGGTGAAAAGATACGACAATCCATTAAATGTTATCCAATAACTAACAATTAAGCAGAGTACGAAGCTGTCATTGCAGGGCTTCAACTGGCACGAGAACTCTCAATCGAGCAGATCATAATCAAAAGTGACTCTCAATTAGTGGTGAACCAGATGCAGGGGACTTACACCGCTAGAGAGGCCAGGATGCAATAATATCTGGAAAAAGGCACGAGACCTAGTAAGACAATTCCAATCATAGAAGGTTATGCAAATACCCAGGGATGAAAATGCAGAAGCGGATGCATTAGCAAACCTCGCAGCAGTTGCAGAAGTGACTAATAACGACAATGCAATTGTAATACACCTATTTCACTCAGCAATAGACCAGGACAAAAATGAGGTAACATTTAACAATTTAACCTGGGATTGGAGAAACGAAATTTTAATTTTTTTGCAGAATGGTACCGTACCCGAAGATAAAAAAGCAGCTCAAGCACTTCGCCAAAAAGCTGCACGGTATTGCCTCATTCGTGATACTTTATACCGCAAAATGTTTGTAAGTCCCATAGCAAAGTGCCTCGGACACAATCAAACGAAGTTCGTAATGAAGGAAGTACACGAAGGACACTGCATAAACCATGCAGGAGCAAGATCCTTAGTCAAAACCCTAATCAGAGCACGGTACTATTGGACTAAAATGGAATAAGAGGCTGAGAATTTCGTAGTTAAATGCGAAAAATGCCAACGGTATGCTAACAACATGCATCGACCAGTAGAGTTACTTCACCCAGTGATATCACCATGGTCATTCATGAAGGCATGGACATAGTAGGACCCCTTCCCCCAGCTAAAGGAAAGGTACAGCTCTTACTCGTATTAACTGATTATTTCACAAAGTGGGTGGAGGCAGACTCTTTTAAACAGGTGCGAGAAAAAAAAGTGAAAAACTTCATATGGCGACACATAATATGCCACTTTGGAATACCTAGGGAGATCGTATGTGACAATGGCCCGCAATTCATAGGCTCACAAATCATAGAATTCTTCGAAAGTTGGCAAATCAAATGAATCACTTCATCACCATATCACCCCGTGGCTAATGGACAAACCGAGTCAACAAACAAAATCACCGTCAACAACCTAAAGAAACAATTGGAAAAGCCAAGGGAAACTGGCCCGATGAGCTACCAACAGTGTTATGGGATTACAGAACTACTGCAAAAATAGCTACGGGAGAGGCTCCATTCGTGCTTGTTTACAGTTCAGAAGCTTTAATACCGGTGGAAATTGGTGAACCAAGCACAAGATTCACAACAACAACGGAAGAAACAAACAACGACGGATTAAGGACAAATCTGGATTTGCTCGAGCAATGAAGAGAAGCTGCACTAATACGTATTTCAGCCCAAAAACAAATTATAGAGCGATATTACAACAGAAAATCTCATCTAAGATATTTCAAAATTGGGGATTTCATTCTCAAAAAAGTCTTTCAATCAATGAAGGAAGCTAGTGCAGGAAAGATAAATCCAAATTGGGAAGGACCTTACAAAGTCTGTGGCATCGCTAGAAGAGGCGCTTATCAGTTAGAGGCTATGGATGGCAGAATCTTGCCAACCAGTTGGAATGTTGTTCATTTGAAGAAGTAATACTTCTGAGTAAAAGGAATACCCCCAGTCATGTATCATTATTTTTTATTTTACTTTTGTACAGTTAAAATTATACTAACCATTTTAGATTATAAGCAAAAAGCTAACCCATCACTAGATGATGATATTAGACCTGCACAGACACAAGGAAGTAACTGAATTCCCGGTCTAGGGTTACAACTTTCTGATGGACGTTTTTAAGGGTTAAGCAGTCATCATCTAAAACTATATACCTTCGAGTCTCGTATGTTTTTCCTTTTCATGAAAAGGACCGCAAGGAAGGAATAGTCAAGTGCTCGAGATTTCATTCTTCAAAACTCAAACACTTGGGGGACTATACAGTATGGAAGGAAAATAAAAAGCAAAGAAGACTATCAAAAAATCAAAGCTAGAGCCTGAAGATCCATTTTCCCAACAAGTCAAGTACTATGAGCAAAATCAAAGAGCGATAGGCAAAAACACAAAGCTTGATTCAAAACCTTCAAAAAACATATTCATAAATGTAAACGAATATTTCCAAAAACATATCTGTAAATGTAAACGAATGTTCAGGTTAAAGGCAAAATATTAGTTACGGGTAAAAATGCACATCTTTGTATTTACTCAAAAACTATTGTAAATGAAAACAGTTATGGATGAAAGATCATTATCCTTGTAATTATTCAAAAAATTGTTATAAATGAAAATAGTTACGGATGAAAGATCATTATACTTGTATCTATTCAGAAAATTGTTATGAATGAAAACAGTTACGGATGAAAATGCATTACCCTTGTATTCATTTAAAAACTATTATCAATAAAAACAGTTATGGGTAAAAATTCATACCCGTATATTTAGATACTGTTATAAACGAAAAATAGTTATTCCCTTGTACTAATTCGAAAAAACTGTTGCAAAAGAAAAAACAGTTACGAGCACAAGTTCATATCAAATCTGTTGAAAGAAAAACAATTACAAAATGAGTTATAGACGATACACAAACACATGTGCAATGTTATGAGAGTTCGAAACAATACAAAAACTTTCTTCAAAATATTGTTAAAGAAAAGCATGTGAAATTCATATCTCTCTTTTGTATATTTACACCATTATGAAGTTGAGATGTCTTCTTCATTAAGTGTTGATAAAAAAAAGGGCCCTCTTCTATAAACCGTGCCTATTACGAAAAGGTACGAACAATCTAAGCATTGTTTTAATGCAAAATCAAAAACTCATAGGTAAACGGAAAACCTGAAAGAAAGCATGCAAAGACTTAAGAGTAAAACAAAAACTCGAAGAAAATCTAAAGTCATGCCAATATTGATATATTACGGCAAAATAAACTAAGTGTTAACTTAGTCAAAGCCGATTTAATTTATACATTAATTGTCCCTAAGTTATTAGTTGGGGACTTACGAAGGATCCAACTTTACCCCCGATGGGACTGGGGGTAACCACCAATTGATACAAATAATAATAAAAAAAGAACCAAGTTTTTTAAACTTTTCTAGATGGGGGGTTGTCTTCACTAGCAGGAGGAGCAGCTTGAGATGGGGAGACACGAGCAGCAGGGACCTCAACCTCAGCTGAAGATAGATTCTGACTTTGCTGAGACTTCTCAATCGTCTCTCTGGTTTTAGCAATTTCGTCTTCCAAGTCAAAACCCTCTTGGCCCATTTCCGTCAATGTGTCCAGATGGGCATTCTGATAAGACCAGCTAACCTCGATGACTGCTTTGTCTTCAAGAGCTTCATAATCCTTCTCCCAATGTTCAGCTTCATCTCTTAACGCGTCTCTTTCAGCCACGACAACATCGTTAGAGGCCTGTAAAGGAGTGAAGGATCTTTCCAGAAACCGGACCTTTTCTGAAGAGTTACGGAGGTCCTCCTAGGTTTAGGTGAGCAATTGTACAAGTTCACCAGAGTACACCTCCTTCTGGTCCAATTATGTCGTCAGGCTCCTAATCTCCTCTAAGGCATGGGAAAGCTGCTCTGCAAATGAAGACTCTAGGACACTTTTGTCCTTACCTGCCTGGTTTGAAGACACTTTCTCAACGGTCAGTTCTGCTGCAACAACTCTAACTCACTCCTCCAAGGTACACTTTTCCTCCTCCATTTCCTCCATGTCAAGCTTTAAACTCTCGTACTGCTCTTTCCAATTGATAGTCTCGGTTTGGAAATCCTTTTCTGCTTGCTCCATTTATACGACCCTCTTCATTAACTCTATGCCTACAAGATTGATCTACATAAAAAGATAAAATTAGATATGGTTAGAGCATATATAAGCATGTACGAGAAGCAAGTTTTACCTTTAAGGACGAGTGCACAATTTCGTTCACCCAAGTCAGGGTACTGTGCCTTTCTAGCTTAGACTTTTTAGTCAGGCCTATCAATGGTTTTAACCATACATCAGCTTGGCCCGACTTTTTTAAGACGCTGCCCGTTGCAGGAACTTTTATTATAACTTGCCTCGTCTCCCCCAGCTGGAAGATCCTACTTCTATAGTAGAAGGCACGAAAGCGGGGGCGGATAAAGGAGACACGGGCAAAGTAGGCTGAGAAATAGAAACGGCAGCGGGAGCAGGAACAACCGTGGGAGCATAAACAACAACGGGAGGAACTAAAGGAAGTTCTTTGGGAGCAGGAAGAGAGAACACAACAAGAAGGGCTTCATCAAAAATGGTACCAAAACCTTCACGGAACAGGAGATCAATGGATTCACGAATAGGAGAGGGAGTTGCATCCTCGGGGGCAGAAAGTTCGGATTCACGTACGGGAGGAGCAACAACGGGTGTAGACTCGTCGTTAGAGACCACCCTTCTCCTAAGTGACTTGTGGACCAGCGAACCCTCATTTTCCTCTTCCTCCTCTAAGGTCCTGGACCCACTTATTTTTTTCTTTGACGAGGAGGAACCAACAATGATCTCTTGGGCCTTTGCCAAGGACAACCTTGAAGCGGACACAGCCGCAGCATAAATACCACGAGCGGGAAACCCTAACAAATGAAAGGGATCCGATAAAGCTCAAAAAGCGAAGAAGTAAGAAATTTTTTTACTTACCGTGGGTCTTAACCATCCAACCAAACCTCCCAGAGAGGTACTTCCACGAACGTTCCTCTAAAGGAGTAATCAACAAGAGTTTTTCTACCCAATCACGAAATCGGAGACATTCTCAACGGTTCCCATGATTGCTGCAAAGGAAAAAGAAATAGTCACGGAACGGATAATTCATCATAAGCAAAGGAAAGAAAAGTGAGCAAAACTGTACCCACGTGCAAGATTTCACTTCTCAGGGAAGGGGAGATTTTCTTCACCTACTAAACCTGCAGTAGGGACAACAACATACCGGACATACCACCCTCGGTCTTTGTCATCATCTGGAGTAACTAACACCCTTTTACTCCTAGCCGCGAGAGTAAACACTCCTTGGCGAAACAACATCGGAGAATAGAGGTGAATAAGATGATGAAAAGTGAAGGGTACGGAAGTTAAATTGGCCAAATACCTAAGGCACGCGACAGCTCACCAAACAAGAGGACCGACTTATCCCAGACATATTTTGGAGAATCGACAAAACTCGATGATAACAGGGTCGATGGGAGGCTTGAATACTAATGTGAAAGGATAAGTATAAACGTAAGAATACCCGGTCTTGTAAGATGTTATTCTTTGGTTATCGTTAGGAACAATAACAGGAAAATCAGGCTTCCAAAAACAATCCCTGCATACAAGAGACACCAAGCCCTCTGTTATCTGGGTAGGATAAAGTTCGGCATTGTCATGCGAAGACATTGAATAAAGTTGTTCGCTCATGGCCTGACTATCCTTGGAAAACGAAAACTCCGTAGGGATAATTTCATCAACCCTCGGCTCGCGAAGCGGTTCACTATGTCTTCTACTCCTTGATAAATATCTAAAAGACCTAGCCCCTAAAGAAGATAAAGAAACGGAAGACCTAGAAGAAGATGAGGGAGTAACATGAGAAGAAAAAACACCCCTGGAAGGGGTATAACCTAAGCTCCTAAGCCTACCGCCTCTCCTACTCCGTGTTGGAGCATAATTGGGAGTCAATTCATCTACATTAGTGAATTTCCTAGATTGCTGGTTTGAAGAAGACATATTTATGAAGAAAGAAGAATTTACAAATAAAGAAAGAATGTCGGAAGTTTTTCATGAAAGTAAAGAAAGGAAAAAGGGTATTTATACTCGAAGGCAACCGTAAAAAAAATGGAAAAACAATGATGTGAAAGTCACAATTGAAGTTGTCACGCCGTGACTGATGCAACCGCAAAAAGCCCTAAAAGGCACTGAGTAATTGCTCAACCAACCCGGGAATGCCACGTGGAACATGCATTAAATGGAAGTGACAAGCGATGCATACATTCAGAGATTGATGCAATGGTACGAGTGAAGCGGCGACAAAATATTCCTGCCATAAATGAGTATCCACTTACCAAATATTAGTCGATAAATAAATGGTAAGTGAGGGGACTATCTGTATTGGTAAAAATGAGCTTCACACATGTAACAATTATGATGACTCGACAATCTATGTGGAGCAATGAAATCATGACAACTGGACCGGACTATATGAAGAGGTATGAGATAAAAAGGAACAGAACAACATACCCACAAGGTAATCAGATACGGGAATCTCAACCTAATCGAGAAGATGAAGAGACACGATCAAAATGAATCAAGGCGAAATACATGGCAGATTCGGGATCTTCAATTAATGAGCCAAACATTACACAATCTTCACTCAACAGTTATGATTGATCATTGTAACAATTATATTAATGCCATTATTAGTTATTAATGCTCAATCACTGAAAAGGGTAGACATTATATTAAGCAATTCCCTATAAAAGGGAGTAAAATATAACCTGTAAGGACACGTTCGAACTGCTATTGCAATATACTTACTTTTTACGCATCTTACTGCTTTCTATTTACAAATTTACTTACAATTATTAACGTATTCCTGGGTTATCAGAAACCCGTGTTCTTCTTAAAATAGCTTTGGCAAAGAATCTAATTCTTTGGTTAAACACCTGTAGCGTGTGGACTAATTTGTTGTTGTCCTGTAGTTGGTGTTGCTTCCTGTCGATCACAAATATCAGCATGAGTATTCACAATTTGTTGTTGTTGCTGCAACTGCCCAGTTTGCTTCTCTGCTGCCACTACCACAGAACTAGCTTTAGTTGTCTTAGTTCATTTACATTGTTTCCTAGATATAGGGACAAAATCTGGTGCCTTAGCATTAAGTTTGCTTCCTGAACATAGTTTTGAGGAGCTGCCAATATTCGACAAAGAAGAAGAGCCAACTAATAGCATCTCATCTTCTTCACTTTCCTGATCATCTTCTGTCACGCCCCCAAACTAGGGGAGGCACGACTGGCACTCGATACTGTATTTGATCGAGT
>ML241732.1:1768-16640 GCA_005239495.1 Nicotiana undulata
CCCTTCAAAACCTCCAACCCGTGTGTAAAAATGGTGAAAGAAGACTAATTTCGCGAAGGCTGCCTTTTATAGTTCTGCCCAGGCATTTTCGCAATTGCGGTGCTTTTCTCGCACCTGCGACTCCGCAGGTACGACCTTTCAACCGCACCTGCGAACACCACTTAAGTTGCCCTGCTCCCGCACCTGCGATAATCTTCCCGCGCCTGCGACATCGCAGGTGCGGACCTCCATCCACCCTTGCGACCTTTTTCGCACATGTGGCATCTTTATCGCAACAGCAGGCCCGCAGGGGCGACATATTGACCGCACCAGCGGTTCTTCACTTAAAACCCAGAGCCCGCGCAAGCGACCCCATCTCCCGCACCTGCGACCTCGCAGGTGCGATCTTCCTTCCGCCCCATCGACCAAACCTCGCACCTGCGCCATCCTTTTCGCGCCTGCGATATCCGCACCTGCGGCCCAAGCATCGCAAGTGCGATCACACCAGCACCAGCAGCTTCAGCTGCATTTCAAGTTCCAACTTCTGCGTTTAACGCCCGAAATCAAACCCGAGCCCCTCAGGACCCCAACCAAACATACCAACATATCAAACATGGTTATTCAAACTTTGTCGAGCCATTAACACACCAAAAACAACATCAAAACCATAAATTCTCATCCAATTCAAGCCTATGATTTCCAAAAACTTCCGAAACACGCATTTGATCAAAAACCCAACCAAACCATCTCCGAATGACCTAAAATTTATCGGGCAAGTCCAAAATGACCTAACGAAGCTACAACAACTCTCGGAATCCCATTCCAACCCTCGGATAAAAATCTCGCCTATCAACCGGAATTCGCCAAAATACTAACTTCGCCAATTCAAGCCTAATTCTACACCGGGCACCCTAAAAATATTTTGAATACACTCCTAAGTCCCAAATCACCTAACGAAGCTATCCGAACCATAAAATCCGCATTCCGAGGTTGTTTACCAATAAGTCAACTCCGGGTTGACTTTTCCAACTCTAGAGCTCTTGTTAGAGACTAAGTGTCTCAATCCACTCTATTTTCACTCCGAACCCGAACCAACCAACCCCAACACTTCATGAACAGTCTAACCGAGCTACTACAAGACAGAAATAAGGGAATAGATGCGTATACTGCATAATGACGGACCGGGTCGTTACACCCAAATATGCTATTAGTTTTTAAATCCGACCTCAATTCTATGTAAAAATTTGATTTTTACAAAATTCCCTACTTCCCAAACCCTCAATTTTTACCATAAAAATTCTTAGTTTTTGCTTTAAAAGTGATGAAAAACAGTAAGGATTTGAAAGAACAAAGTTTAGAATTGATTATCAATAATTTGGGGAAGAACCTTGGTGAAGAAAATCATCTCTAGGGCTTGGTAGTTCGAAAAATAGTTGAAAAAGAGGTTCTGTCCGTGTTTTACAGTGTATTTATATGACTGGGCAGGCATCCTATGCGATCGTGGAAGAAGGGATGCGATCGCATAGAGTAAAAAAATACCCCTTGAAATTTTCACTATGCGATCGCGGAAGAATTTATGCGATCGCATAGAACAAAGTTGACCCCCCAACAAATTAACACTATGCGATCGCGGATATAGCTATGCGATCGCATAGAACAAAAAGGGACCTCAGACTTTACACTATGAGATCGCGGACATTCCTATGCAATCGCATAGAACAAAGTTGACCCCCCAACAAATTAACACTATGCGATCGCGGATATAGCTATGCGATCGCATAGAACAAAAAGGGACCTCAGACTTTACACTATGAGATCGCGGACATTCCTATGCAATCGCATAGAACAAAAGACCTGGACACCAGAAATTTAAAAACCAACAATTTTTCTTAAGTTCAAAACATCCCGTGGCCTATCCGAAACTCACCCGAGCCCTTGGGGCTCTAAAACAAACATGCACGCAAGTCTAAAAATGTCATAGGGACTTGATCGTGCGATAAAATCATGAAAATAACATGTAAAACTGTAAATTAAACCTCAAAACTCATCATTTTCAATAAGAACTCTTAAAGTTCATAACTCTTCAACCGGATGTCCGAATCACGTCAAACGAACTCCGTTTTTCACCAAATTTCAAAGTTAACCTTTTAATATCATAACAAATCTGTACCGGGCTCCGGAACCAAAATACGAGCCTGATACCAATGATTTAAACATTATTTCTTTTCTTTAATTCATAAATATTTCAGCAAAACAATTTCTTTCAAAAATTGATTTCTAAGGCTTGGGACCTCGGAATTCATTTCCGGACATACGCCCAAGTCCCATATTTTACTGTGGACCTACCAGGATCGTCGGAACACTGATCCGGGTCCGTTTACTAAAAATGTTGACCAAAGTCAACTTTTATCAAATTAAAATTCTTGAAATCACTATTTCTCATATTTTCACATAAAGCTTTTCGGTTTCAAGCCCAGACTGCGCACGCAAATCGAGGTATTTAAATCTAGTCTTTTTAGAGCTATTAAGCATGGAACTGAGTCTAATTTTATAAAATGACCCCTTGGGTTGTCACAATTCCCTCCCGGGAAGAGGACATTACCACGTACGAGGCCGACTTCCTCAGTGTGTATACTTATCCATTTACCCTTGTCCCGGTGGGACCATTGTCGCCCCCAATAGATCCTGTTATCCTCAAATTTTGCGAACGGTATCAAGTGACCCTTGGTCAGATACATCCGTCGTTCTTGCGCATTGTATATATGACCAGGCATTTCACGAACATTGTCGAGGGAATGCCTTTTACCCTCGACCATTTGATCAGAACGTATAGCCCCCGACTTTTTTGTGGTGTTAGATTAAACTTCAACGTCGGGACTCGAGGGACTTTTTTTCTTGTACTGACGAAGTTAGGGACAAAGGATGGATGAGTTTCTTTGTCCGAGTTAGGACTACAGAACTGATTCCGACGGAAAGGACGCCGTTTCCCGAAGAGTGGAATGTGAAACGTAAGTGCATATGTTAATCAGACGCCTTTCCTTTTCCTTTGGATTAGTTTCCCTACAAACTAATTTCTGTCGTCGTTGAAGCTATTGCGGTGTACCTTGGTTCGGTTAAAAGTCTCTCGGACGGGATCAACTAACTAGATTTGGTCTGCCCATATGTTGAGCGCGTGTGGCGCGATCTGTCAGTGGCCCGGTGGGAAGCAAAGTATCATGGTAAGCTCTTTCCCTTGTTGTAATTATATTTTTCCGGAGAGGCATCACCGATCACATCCACGAGCCGGCGGTTATATTTTGCATCTGTATAGGCATGGGAGAGACTTTTATGAAGAGGGAGGCACCGCTTGGGGAAGCGGATACCCCGAAACCTGACAAAGAAAAGAAGAGAAGAAAGAAATCGTCGGCCGAGCCTTCGAAATCAAAGAAAGAAAAAGTGAAAGGATCCTCGGTTGACTCAATGGCCTTAAATCTCGAGGTCTATGAGGGCCCTGAATTGGTCGCGGGGAATGAACTGACCCCGCGGTGGTGCCCGTGGGAAGAGAAAACCTGGTCGTCTCATATCTTGCTGAGTTGACGACCATCGAGCCGGAGGTATCTAAACCGGATTTTGATACAGCTTCTACCCAGTATGGGGTCGAGGAGGTCGTCGGAGATAAACCGAACAACTTCCCTATACTGGATGCTGGCCAGGATGCCCCCGAGCTGACATGCACTTGATTGCTGGGCCAGAGGTGCCTTATTCCAAGGTTCCTCAGAGGCGAGGGAAGGCCCCGATTGTTCTATCCGAGGTCATTGATGTGAGTGACTCCCCTCCAAATAGGTTGAGGGCATAGACATGTTTGAAAGGATGTATGCTACGAATGAGGAGAATCTCGAACTCGATGCCTCATTCATTTTTAGTGAGCTTGATAGACTCTACGAACAGGTAGCCTTTTGCAAGTTTTACTAGGTGTCTCGATCCCCATCCTTCTTATTTTGTTTCATCCGTGCTTTCAGGCCAAGGTGCTTTATGATTAGACCTTTGAAGTTTCAAGCCGAGTTGGCTCACTACGAAGGTTAGTGCAGGAGGCTAACAAGTTTAGAGATCGCTTTGCTGAGAAAGAAGCGGAACTCCATAGCCTTCGGGCTTGTTTGGAGGCGGCGTCCAGAGAGAGGACTTGCCTTGTTGAGCAGGTAACATAACCTATTTTTGTTTTTGTTTGCGCATTTACCTTTTATGGTGTCGTGACCCCTCCAGCCTATTTTTTTGCAGTTTGAGAAGAAAGATGCTCTGATGAAGGAGGAACTTCGAGCACAGGGTGCCGAGTTTCTTGAACTCAAACGGTACGTGAGTGAGATGACCGCCGAGATAGGCAACCCCAAGGGAAGGTGACCTTGGTTAAATATCAACTTTATGATGCGAGGGCGGAGTGCGATAAATACAAAGATCGTCTTGCCGAGTCGGCCGCCGCGCTATCCGCAGCCAGAGCTGAAGCTGAGGTGCTTGTTTCCTTGTATAAAGAGGATGTTGTTGCTGCGAATGCTCAGGCTAGGAAGGTGTCCGAAAGGGCTGAGTTGCAACTGACCCGAGCTGTGAAGCATGCCCGATTGAAATCTCGGAGGCATGCTCTCGAGGATATTCGTGCCGGGGGAATCGATCTGACTACCGAGATCGAGAGGGTGAAGCCCCGGGAAGAGGAGGCTGCTACCTTGCTTACTTCTGAGGGTGAATCGAGCGATGACTCGGAAGATGATATAGATGAAGTCGAAGTCCCCGTGGGGGAAGAGACTGTTGGAGACCCCGAGGCTGTAACTAGAGTATCAGAAAGCATGACCTCCTAGGGGGCCGTTGAAGGCACAACTTCGGTGATAGATTAGGGTTATGTTTGTTTCTTTTTTGCATGGGCTTTAGACATGAGTCCTGTAAATATGCTCCTTCAATCCTTCCATATATATAAGGAGCCTTCCATTTTTCATCATTTGTTGTTTCCGCCTTTGCCTTTTCAATAGATTGTAATGTTCAATAGATCGCAACAACCGAGAAATTTTACCATTCGGGTTTTAGTCCCCAAATCGAGTTTTGAATTGTGTTTTGTGACTTTTAGGTCTTTCAAAATAGCCCTGAGGCTTTTTCAAGCTGGCGTTTAGGCTTTCAGGCATGGGGTCAACGCGACCTTTAATTGGACCGTAGGCTTTTTGATGTCGGCCCAGAGGCTCTTATGCGTTTGCCCTTAGGCATTTTTGCTAACCGTGTCGGGCTCAGTCCTCAAGTCAGATTACGGCTCGAGCTCATCGACCCTCAGGTTTTGAGTTAGCCCTGCGGCTTTTTTAAGCTGGTGCCAAGGCTCTTACGCATTAGGTCGATATGACCTTCAATATGATAATATTCTCCCTCGTTAAAGCCTTTGAAATTTTTGCGTTCGTCCAACTCTTCGATGGCTCGATAAGAAACTCGACTATGAGTCGTTATATGACAATAGAAGAGCACCTCAGAAGGTTTTGCCCTATGGCTAAACTGTTTCAAAGCCTTTTCATTGTTTGGAGCCGACATGAAAATGATCGAAGCTCTTTTGCTTAAATCGAGGTTAGCGTGTTTTAACCGGTTCTTTCTGAAATAGTTTCAAAGGATTTGATTTCATGGTGATGGTAAGGCGTCCCCTAATCGCGTTAGTTTGGCCGGGGCCTATCGACCGGAGTCATTTATGTTTGGTCGGAGCCTTTCAACCGGAGTTGCTGTGTTTGGACGGAGCCTTTAGCGCCTGAGTGATGTATCCTTGGCGTCTATATTTGAGGGTATGCCTTTTTAGGGGTCTTACAAGTTCTAATACATAGCCTTGGCTTTGAAATTGGGATTGGGCCTTGTATGATTCAGATATGCCTTACTCGAGGTCTTACAATCTTGGTCATGCCCATAGGACTTATAGTTTTGATTATGTCCTTAGGACTTGCGGTCTTGAAACTTCCCTTGGAGTGCTTTTGGGATCGAGGTTACCCATTCGGGATTTTACTGCCTCACTGTGTTTTTGGTGTCAGTCCACGAGTGTTCGGGAATTTTTTGGCTCTGGAGCCATTACTTGTGATGAAAAATCCTTTTGAAAGCGCAAAGCTTTGTATAAAAGATGCTCCTTTGATTATTCGGTACATGTGTACATACTTTTCACTATTGAGAGCTCGATTATCCTACGCGGGCATAGTTCACTTGACCGTTTGACCCGTTATATCTTTTTCCTATCGAGACTTTCTTCGGTAGTTTTTTCCGATTTGCGAAGAGGTGACCTTCGGGGGGGGGGGGGGGGGGGGGGGGGGGGGGGATGCTCCCCATTATTCGAGGTTTATTGGAGAGGAGCCTTGAATACTTGATTGAGCTCTCCTTCTTGGGTAGCGCATAGATGTTGCCTTATTAAAAGCCTTGCCGGTAAAACCCTTTTTAGGGATAAAACCCGATCGAAGGAAAAGAGTGCAACGTATGCATTTGAATCCCAGGGGTTTTGGAGTTGACGAATGTTTTGATATCTTCCGCCGGGTATCTGCAGAAGTTTTAGCTCGGAACATATGAATGAAAACCGGAGCATAGTCTTACCTTAGCAGCAATAGCGTTTGAGCATAGATACGTTCAAGTTGCTCAGAGACTGTTCGCCTTCCGTGATGCCGATCCTATATGGTTTTTTACCAATTATTCTGAGGACGTGGTATGACCCTTCCCAGCTTGGACCTATCTCGATCTTGTATTATTAGGGTTCCAAATGTTTAGGATGACCTTTCTTGGATTGAGTCCCCGACTCTGAAGTGTCGGAGGATGACTTTGCTTTTGGGTGGCCGTTCGGACCAACGAGGCTCCTCATTTTTTATTTATTAGTTCGAGGGCTGCAGTCATGGCCTCGTTGCTTGAACTCTCCATAGCATGCCATACTCTGGCACTTGACCTCACTACTTCGACTGATGTTAAGACCTCGGACCCATCCACCAGAAAGGATGACGTTTCTCCTAAGCTCGATTTTGGAGTTTGTTCGATATGCCCATAAGACTTTGGGCGGCATTTCCCTCTGTCTTCTTTTTGCATTTTCTGACTCCTTGTTCAAATTTTGAATGATGGTTAGTTCGTGGACTCAACCCGATCATTGGTACGAGGGTGGTAAGGCATCAACAGGATCCTCCGGGTTCTGTGATTCTTGAGGGGCTCTGCTTTCGATGAACCGCTTCTTATTATCGCAGGTTATTTCGGAGGGGACCATTATCTACTATGTGGGTCGGACCTTAGGTGACCCCGAAGCCGGATATGGTCCCGCGTTGAGTTAATGACTTCTTTTTCTCCTTTCTTTTCGAAGGCCTGTGCTTCTGCCCATTTTGAGAAATAGTTAGTCGTAAATAGAGTAAATCTAGCTTTACCTGGCGTTGTTGGTAGAGGCCCGCTGATGTCCGTCCTCCATTTCATGAATGGTCGCGATGATGAGACTGTTCCGATGATCTTTTTGATTAGGGAATAGGTGCCAGGATGACTTCCGCAGGTACCTTCGTGGAATTTTTGAACCGCGTGATCTATGCCATTGGTTCTCTAAGTAAGAATTGAGCTGCTTCAGTTTGCAGGTCCCTCAGTTCTTTCGGATCTTTGGGTAACTTCTCACTCCCCAAATATTTGATGTGTGTGTTCCCTCTATCTTATGTTGGGCTAGCAGAGTCGATCTTGGACAACTGAATGACTGCTCCGGGGAGCAGATTATTGCTTTCGACGAGTTTTGAGAGGGCATCAGCCTCGTTGTTTTGCTCTCTAGATATGCGGGTCAGGGTTTACTCCCTGAAGTGCTGTGGCGTGATTCGAATCATGTTTGAGCACCTTCACATTCCATTTTCTTAGCCCTCGAGGCTCCCACTTGTCTGATTTGCTACCAAGAGGGAACCACATTTTCCTGGGTGATTTCGGCTCCTGGCCTTCGGCTGATTTCAGACCTGCAATCACAACCTCGTACTCGGCTTAGTCGTTAGTCAGTTTTATGATTTTTACATACTGTCCGATCACGCCGCCCATAGGCGGCTTCAGAACTATGCCAAGCTCGGCCCCATTTACGATCGAGGCCCCACGAGGGAACAAGGTCCATATCCTAAAGGCACACCCATTTTGGCAGAGGTTCTTCCTCCACTCGGGGCACTAGGGCAGGCGTAAGTTGGCTATAAAACCTGCCAAAATTTGGGATTTCAGCAGCCGCCCAGGACCGACACTCGGTAACACGTCCTTCAAGTTTGATGGCCCAGTTGGCTAGCTGGCTCGATAACTCGGGCTCATGCAATAGGCATCGAAGCAAGTACATTGTTAAAGCGCGAATACAGTGGCATAAAAAATAAGGTTTTGACTTTCGGGACGTACCAGTTAACGTAGAAGTTAATTTTTCCAGAAGAGGGTACTTGGTTTCCAGTAGGTAGGGAATTGCGTACCTTGTTCTTGACGAACGCCTGCTTTACCCCGGACCGAGGTATTCTTACTTGCGTCTAGTTTGAACCTAGGATCGGCACCTAGTCATCAGAGGTTATATCCGACGGAATTTATGCCATTTCTTTTGGTCCGAGAGGTATCTTATTAGGACAACTTACTTCATCCCTTCATTCGTTGATTCAGTCACCTCCGGATATGTGGCCTTGAACTAGTCCTGTCGTTGCAGTGGATAATTTCGTTTGTTTGGTCACCGGTCTTTGAGGAACATTGGTACCGCCGACGATCGCGCGGACGACGTGCTGCGGTTTCCCCGTTCCGCTCTTTCAAGCTACTTTTCTTCCCTGAGTGTGTTTTATGGATCGACTGCCAACAAAATCTCGGAGGTATACTTCGTTAACTAGTCGGGTCTCTTCCTCCGGAGCTGCCTGCAATCTTCGGTCCTATGACGATGCGTACCGTGGAATTTGCACACCAGGTTAGGGTTCCTTTTCCAGGGGTCAGATAATATGGGCCTTGGCCACCTGGTGTCCCTGATTCCACCCATAGTCGCTACGATATATGTAGCGCCATGCTGAAGTTGTACTCGGGCGATAAGGGCATTTGCACCGGCTCCGGGTGCTTGCTGGTTCTAGCTTCATTCACCAGTCCTTGAGAGTTCCGACCTCGATCCACCCTTTGACCGATTCGGGACGTGTCGCTTCTCATGGTGTCTCTCCGATACTTGACGTAAGGTTGATATCTTTCCTTGCATGACTTCGGTTCTCTCTCCAGTAACCTTGATTCTATATTCTTCACGAGGCCCTCGAGTGTCTTCATAACAGCGGGGTTGGTTGTTGATCCACTATTATCTGACTTCTCTGATAACTGTCGGATTTGAGGGCGCGTTCCTGGTGCTACTATGCTCGATATCTTTTGATGGTTTTGCAGCTGAGTAATAGCCGTTTGTTGTGCCTGTAGCATTTCAAAGATCATGCGGAGGCTGACTCCTCCTTCCTTTCGTGCAATAGTACCCCGCGATTCATGTTGATCCTCTAGGCGCGCGCTCCTGCCGGTGTGAGAGCTGATATCATCATGTTGGGTGTTGCACGAGTTCATGCCCATGGGGGTTAGCTCCGACATGCTATCAGGGTCTTGCAATGATACCCTAACACTTAGAATGGTTACGCCATTCTCCACAAAGTCCTCAGAGCTGCTGCTTTCGTATGCATTTATTGAATCAGACATTTTGACCTGAAATCAAAGATTCTTGGGCAAGAAAAAACATGAAGAATAACTTGTATTTTTCAGTGAACCAGTACTAAAACAATCACTATTATTTTTGGCCCCACGGTGGGCGCCAAACTGTTTACCTTGAAAATGGTAATTACAATTAAATTTGATTATGTGGTTCTAAAAATATGCTATATATTTTAATGCTAGTTGTTAAGAAGTAGATGCCAAGTGTGGTTGAAACGAATAGAGTAAGATCGATACGAAATCGAAAATAAGCAAACTAGACTGCCTCGAGTCGGGGTTATGGGGCTGGCCCAGATAGGTCCTCGAGGTCGAGGCTCGGAGTCAGTTACAGGCGATCGATGAAGCTATAACAATATTATGGTCTTCTAAGTAATCTATTTATGATCAATGATGAGCAATAAATGAAGAACAACTAATGAAATGCAATAAATGTAAGTAAATGAATCGACAAAGAGACAATGAAGGATGTTTGGATTAGAGAGCAGAAAATATTCTTGTAGCTTGTATTGAATATCATGTGTAAAAAGAATGATAAGGGTCCCCTTTATATAGTAGGGGGGAATTCCAACAGAGTACATAAGCATTTATTACAAAAGAGGATAGCTGGTACAACTATTCATTGATCCAGTGTAGACTCATACTATTTTGCAGGCGCTTGTCAGCTCTAGTCATATGTCCTCGAGAATTCCCGTGCTTTACCATGACGGGCCTCGACCTTCTACTTGCTTCGAGGTATGCCAATCCCTCAGTATTATCATTCGATGAACTCCTCTCGAAGTCGTACCTCGGATCGATCCCTGATGTCATAAAAAACCTCGAAATCGATCAAGCCCGATTTCGACCGTATACATTGATATTACATCTTCACCTGAAAATGAACTATCATGTCTTAGTGCACTTGATACTGATTCCTTTTTGTGGCATAAAATGCTAACACATATTAGCTTCTTATTGTTGAATAAGATGATTACCTAGGATCTGGTTCTTGGTATGCCAAAATCAAAATTCAGGAAAGATAAAATTTGTGATATTTGTGTGAAAGGTAAACATGTCATATCCTCCTTTAAATCAAAGAAAGTTGTAAGTACTTATCATCCTCTAGAATTATTACGTATGGATATATGTGGACCTATGAGGGCTCTAAGCAGAGAAAGAAAAATGTATGTATTTGTAATTGTTGATGACAACTCTAGATTTACTTGGACCATATTTCTTGCAACTAAGGAAATTGAAAAGAAAAAATGAATACTCATGTTGCTAGCATTAGATTTGGCTATGGATCTGAATTTGAAATTACAAGCTTTCTTGAGTTTAGTGTAAAAAATGGTATTGATCATAATTTTTCTTAACCTAAGACCCCACAACAAAATATTATTTTTGAAAGGAAAAATATGACTAGTTTCCTATACTCCTATAAACATGTCCCTACCACCCATTCAACGTCATCAATCGTCTTTCTAAATTTTGAAACTTGGGGGCTACTCTCTTTCCCTCTCAGAACCGGATCATGAGAAATTGGTATGATTGATTGAGCCAAGTAACTGTCAAATCATGCTTCTACAAAACCCATATTTCACGTCACTCTTCTCTCATTCAATCTAATTACCCATCCCTCTCTGAGATCACAATTCCAAAAACCGAAACCCTAATTTTCAAGTCTTCCAAAAACTTTGATTGTTATAAGTATCGAACTCATCAAGCTAACCTACATCTAGTTCTCTCAAGTCGAAGCCCACTCCTATAAAAAATACTCTGTCTCTTACACCCTATGATATCGAGTCTGTACAAAACTCAATTCCCTCCTAAAATACTCCAAAGGCTTTACAGGATTAGTAGACTACTCTGACAAAGGAAAAAGAAAATTTTGATCGTAAAAATTTGGTCCCAAATTCAAGGGGAAGAATACGTGAAAAAAGAAGATGAGGATGGTGATAAACAATCAAAGATGAGAAAAGATGGTGATAGCAACGTCGAAAGAATAGAAGGCTCGGTGAATGTGCAAGAAAAGACAAGTGATGTTGTGGGATTTAAAACTTAGGGGGAAGAAGAGGTAGTAAGTGAAAAGGTAGAAAAAAGGAGATTGAGAGAGAAACTGATGATAAGGATGTCCTTGTGAAGAGAACATGACTAGTCCTAGAGAAGAACTGGCTGGGGAGAGTATTAGTGATGGAGTAGAAGCACTAGAAGTCCTAGAGAAACAACCAGGTTCATCTGTTGCTGGAGAATGAATAGTTGGAGAAGGAGTTGCTGAAGAAAATATTGGGGAAGATGATGAACAGGTTCAAGAACCTAGTTCCCTGAAGGCTGATCCAGAAAAATCTATTTCTTTTGATTAGATTGACACTGAAGAAGAAGGATAAAGAAGGGAGAGGAAGAAGTGAGAAAATAAAGTAGTGCAAGTAGGAATGATGAGGCACTAGCATAGTTGATTGCTAGAATGAGGGAAAAGAAGATAAGCGAGGAAGAAAAAACCTCTAGTAGAGTGAAACATGTGGCCGAGAAGACAGTGTTGTTGCAAGGTTCTGTAGCCCTTGGGGTTAGAACACCAAACACTAAAGGGAAGAGGAAGGCTAATTTTGAAAGGATCTTGGGGGAGAGCAAGAAAAAAAAGGAGAGACGAGAATACAGGCTGAGAAATTGGTCTAATATGGAGGTAGTAGATCTTGTGAGTGAGGGAGATGAGAAATAAGAAGAAGAAGAAGAAGAAGAAGAAGAAGAGGAGGCCCTTATTCATAGAAAAGTAAATAAAAAGGTTGGCTCATTGTCGGTTGCATCTAAGGAGAAAGGGACTCCAAGAAAAAGAAAGGCTACCATTTTTTAGTCTGAAGAGAAAGGAACCAGTTGCAAACGCAGGAAGAAGACACCAAAAGAATTGTCATTGTGGGTAGAGAAGAATGGTTTGCAAGTCCCATATTTTTTTTCCAGGGTAAATTCTCTCTGCCTTCTCTCTAGACTTTTAGAGAGAGAAAGCACTGTTTTATTGATTTCCGGCCACTTATGGCCACAACTTCCGGCGGCCAGCCACCACCAGGGGCAGGGCTGACCGCTGCGACCCCGCCCATCACAACCCAGGCCCCAGCGAACCCAAATATCCCACCCCAGGCCATGGATTATGCCAAGGCTGTCAAGACAACATCAAATATGAATGCTATGCAAGATAGAATTACAAATGTTGCTCCAATTCCATTCAGGCGACCAACATATTTACAAGGGCATCCATTAATTGAATTTACAGACGTTGAAATAGATCGAATGAACGTTATAGAAGGCCTTCAGTTCGCTGTGGTGTGTAAGTTTTCATATGGCTGGCCAGAACTTAATGAATTACCTAGAGTAATCCCAATTTAATGTGGGATTAAGGGTGAATGTAATATCGAATACCTACGTGAACGACACCTACTTGTAAGGCTATCACTATGGCAAGATTTCATAGAGTTTACATCTAAAATAGTTTATTACATCAAGGATAAATCTGGTAAAGATTACCAGATGAGGACAATGATATATGATGCTAATTTTAAGGCTGGGGAAGAGACATCAAGAGTTATGGCTTGGATATCTTTCCCCAACCTGCTACCAACTTTCTTTGTGAAAGAGGCTCTTTTCTCTTTAGCTTCAGCAGTTGGTAAGCCGCTGCATCTGGATATGGCCACGATCAATAAAACGAGGCCCAACTGTGCTCGTGTGAAAGTCCTGGTAGACTTGTTAGCAGACCTGCCAAAGAAGATAAGAATGGACATTAGGAATGAGGCTACAGGCAAGGTGAAAACTGAGTGGATCACAATAAAATATGACTACTTGCCTAAATACTGTCGAGAATGCAAGCTACAAGGTCATGATATGCTTGAATGCAGGAGATTACACCCAGAATTAATGCAGAGTTATAATGAAGAGCAACAGCCCCAAAATAATACAAGAGTCCAGCCATCAGGAGTCACTAAACAACCAGCCCCTATTAGGATCCTATCTAGTGGGAGAGTAGTAGGGAATGTAGGACAACATTGGCAAGAAGTAAGGGATAATAAGGGCAAGGGAAAGCAGGTAGATGGAGGAAACAAAACAGGGAAAGAGATGGTACCAGTTGGCAAGCAGAATACAACAATACACAAGCAGCTTCAAAACACAAATCAATTTGCACTACTTGAGGATACACCTACTGGGGATCAGGAGAACAATCAGCTGACAATTGTTGAAGACAGTAGTGTGCAAAATCAAGGGCAAAAGGAGGCAATGTTGAATGCAGCAGCAGCACTTGTCCAGCCTAGATCACCTGCAGCAGAAAATAGAAACAATGGCCAAAGAGACAATCAGAATAAGAAAGGAAGAAGTTTAAATTCTACAACTCCTATAGCTAAACAAGTTGTAGGAAACAAACAAGATCAGGCAGGAACAAAGGAGAAAGCAACAGAGAAACACCAAAGTGTATCAACAAAACAATGGGTTCAATCAGCTTTTAAGGAGCCCGTGGTTTTTACTAACACATCAGCACAAGAGGTTCCAACACAGGACACCTTAGTGAATTTGACACTGGATCCCAATGCCAATGATCAAGTAGAGGATTCAGACTTTGAACAAGTTACAAACAATGATAAAGTAAAATGGAAAGGTGGAAGATTATGGGCAAATCAAACTGAGGATGATTCAGGAGAAGGGGAGATACCAGACCTAATGCAAAGTGATGAAGAAGAGGTGGGTGATCTTGGTGAAGATGAAGAACAAAACCTTGCTGAAACTGGTGCTGCTAAAGTCCAACAAGCCACCACTCATCAACCTACAGAAATTAAAGAAGTAGAAATCAACAATGCAGAACAAGATAATACAATGGGAAAAGAAATAATGGAACTGATAGATAAATGAGGGGGGATAGATCTAGGGGCTTTGTTAGAGGAGTCTGTTAACAAAGGAGTAGTTCAGCTGAGTGACTCACAGATGCTGGAAAACATTGATGATATTGCTCCTTTGGAAGAGGCTCCAGTGAATCAGGGAGAGAACCAAACAGTTGCACCTGTAGATGCAGAAGAAAACTTGATGAATATCTCAGAATTTCCAAATCCAGAAGAGAATAAGAAAGAACATGCAGGTAAGGATATGGATAAAGAATCATCAGCACAAAATTTTCTCAATGTGTCTAAACAAGGAGGCTTATCACCAAGGCACATAGAGAAGGCAAAGACAAGTGCAAAAGGAAAAAAAAAGAATAATAAGGATGCCCCAACAGCCCCTGCAGCTCCAACAGGAGGTGTCCAAACAA
>ML241733.1:0-18686 GCA_005239495.1 Nicotiana undulata
CACGGTGACTAAGACAAAAATATGTCAGGATACTTGGAACTCCCAAAGTATAAAGTGTAGTAACTTTTTTTTTTTGAAAAAGAAAATAATTTCTTTCAGAATATTCGTAAGCTTCTATTATGTAATTATTTTAGATTCTTATAAGCTTTATGTCTTACATGCATTTAGAACCTTTGCTAGTAATGTATATATTATTAAAGTTTCGTCCCTGTTGTTGAGACTCACTGAGTACAATGGATGGTACTGACGTTCTCTTTTGGGAACCTACGTTGGTCTGCGGTACAACGTAGGAACCGGTTTTGCAGGCGACCAGTCTACGGGTTAGGACTTCCCTCTCTTCCAGTGCTNTTGGAGTTGGTTTATTTTAGCTATTTAAATTAATCAAAAGTATTTTGTTATAAGTATTGTCTTATTGCATATAAAGTTTGAGATTATAATAGATTTGACAAGCGCAGATGGTTCGCTCGGCCATGTTTAGTGATCGGGTGCCGGTCTCGGCTTGTGTAGAAAATGGGTCGTGACAGTGGAAGAATTTGTTTGATTATTAAAAAGAAAGATGAAAGAATGGTGAAGAAGAGGCCCGCGTTTTTACTGTACTGGCAGAAGAAGTTTGGGTTGAGGGGTCGGGAAGATGATGGAGGGTTCTTTTCCTTTTAACTTTATTCTTTTTTTAAAAGTTTCCTTTTGAAGTTAAATCCACATGTCTTTTTCTTATTGGTTATTCTGGCATGTGAATTACACGCATCTATCGTGTTTGGCAGTCTAAAATTTTAGTGTCTGGATGACACATTCAAGGTTGGTTGGAGTGTTTTGGAAAGACCTTAAGAATAAGTGTTAAAGTGGAACGTGAAAACAAGTTAAAAGGGCTGCCGATGTAGTCCACTGTTTTTCTTAAGAGTCCTTTTATTCTGGTTAGAGACCTGTATGTTCGTGTTGGATAAGGGCAAAATTTAGAGAACCTCTATTACTAGGAACCCCTAATTTCCCTTAAAAGGAAATTATTTAGTACTGATATGAAATGAACCGATAAAGAGCATAATAGTTACATAGGATTTAATAGCCGATCCCTACTTATTTGGATAGAGGTAGTTACTTGATTGATATATGCCTACCACTAAAGATAGAGAACGTATTTCTACTGCATTCAAGACTTTGGTAATTAAATTTGTGATTGAAAAATCTACCTGCTCCGGACCACAACGCAAGGCATGCCAATTCGCTCTGCTCCAGCAACCCCAGATAGACTTCCGGCAACAAGCACGCAATTATCCACAGGTACATTGGCATATTCTGCCCCTGCCCGTAATGCAGCCACAACATTCTTCATTCTACATTAGACGAAGATAAAGTATTAGACTTGACCACATTTACCAGCCACTAAATAAGCAAACTGGTGCAGACTTGCTGTGTGCCAAATTGCACTACGCACTCAATACAAATATGCATGAATTTGCAGATTAATCGTCCCCAAATGTTTCTGAATATTCTGGCTTGGACTACAAATAGCTCCAAACTCGAGCTATATGAGCCAGTATGTTGCATGGACTCTTATGTTTCCTTTGATATACAGGTGTCCAACAGGTACGACATTGGTATATGGCTATTTCACTACAGATTCTTCTGTTTTTTTTTTGGATAATCGTGGTGTCTGGGCCAGCTTACGCGCACCTTGACTAATTCCACAGGATACGTGTTACCTCCCACCAGCAACAGTGTTACCTCCCACCAGCAACAGATACCAGGTCAGCATATGAATCCATAATAATATTTAGTAGTTGCATTCAATTACGTGTGACCCTAATGATTCAGATGTTGTTCTTATGATTTGAATATGTTCTTTAACAAATAGAAAGATCACCTACTAGTTTGGCCAATGTGATTTCGAAACCAACGATTTGGCATGATCCTTCAGAATACACTGTAAAAACTTGCATACAACTGATCTTACATCTATCAGATAAAAACCTTCAGCCAATATTTGTATCTTAGTCCATGTAACAAGGTCTGTAATAGCACATATGAGATCAGTAAGAAGCACATGTTTACTACGATCTACCAGAAAAAGGGAGAAGTTCTCTTTGCACCAGATATTTTTTTCCCGACAACTAGGATAAAATGAGTTAATTCATAGAAAATAATTTCTTTTCTCCCTTTGGCATATCTCAACTACCAACTAGATACATGAAATCTCCAGCTCCAAAGCATGCGGGAAAAAGCATATTGGCGCCCTCCATCAAGCATCTTCAATTTATTTTCTTAAAATTGTTGATAAGATCCCAACTATGTCAAGATTGAAGTGTAGTTGATTTATTGATTTTTGATAAGTTCCATCAAGCATCTTCATCCAGGTATTATGATGTCATACAGTGTAAAACTGAAGATGTATCCATCAAAACAACCCAAAAAAGAAAAACCAACAATGAAGAGAATGATAGGACTAACTCTGCACTTGAAGTTGTATCAATGTCGACACTCAACTTTAGCATGGAAGCAACCTCCTTAGCAATTCTTTGCTCCTCTGCAGAAACTGGACCAAAACAATATAGAGGTATGCAGTTTCTTATAGTGAGATATGGTAAAAGAGAAACAACCAGCTTATGCAATGAAATTTTACCAGATTGTCGATGCAATTTACCTGCTTTTCTTGCTTCTTTAGCCATTTGCTCACCTAGGTCAGACGCCACTCCTTCACCAAATACAAGTTGGCCATAGAAACTCTGCTTTACCTCCTCCATTCCAAGTATTTTTATCCTTGCCATTTTATCATTTCCAAGTTTCTCAATGATGGATCTGTAGTGAATCAACCAACTGGTTACTCTTTCATTAATTGTTAGAAAGCATGCAGTAGGAACACTGTTATGGAATTACTACACATGCCAACTACAGTCATTTCAATTATCTGTTACAAAACTAGCTTCACCTAGGAAAAGGTCAGATGCTAAGTTGACAGCACTTCTCAAGTTATTCCTAGTGTCTGCCAGAGGTTAGAAGTCTTTAGCAACAAAATTCAAACTTCATTCATCTTCTACCATTCAGACGAATGCTAAATCAGTTGCATTTTCAAAAAATTATTTATTTTCCTTCTCGCTTCCCTGCCATATTTTTTATTATTCAATGGACTAAATTCAGTTTATGCACAAAGAACATGCTATAGGTTGTTTCTTTATTGCATTCAACCAAAATTCTCTAAAGCTAATTGTTGATATTAGAGGTGTTAGCCTAAAGAAGATTAGTAAGCATAGTAGCATACTAAGAACTGACTAAATATTGAAAACTAAAGCATGTTCAACAAAACTTATATAATTTTGCTACTTGTTTTGGAGACTTGATCATTTTCTAATATTTCATAAATTACATTAAAAAAAAAGTTTCCGATAACCAACATTATGTGAAATCGTTTAAGTTCTATAACACATTCAAGCAACAAAGTCCATAATAAGACCACATAGTTGTTATCTATAAAATTTTATCATCCAGATTCAAGAATGGAAAATTTTCTTTTGGGAAATGGTCCAAATATACCCCTAACGTTTGCGATTTGTCTTACATTTTCCCTCTGTTCACCTATCCGTCTACGAAAGCCCCCACAATATCTTGTCTCAAATATGCCCCTATGACTAACGATTTTCCATCGTGGAAACTTGGTCTGATTCGGATAATACAATGGAAGCCACGTAGCGGTATCATTTGGACATTTTTCTATTGCTCGGGAGTACATTTGGACTTTCGGTTGTTCAGGGGAGTGCTTAAAATTATATAAGAGGGTATATAACTATATATTGTTAGATAGTTATGTACATAATATGAATTAGTCCTAGTCCCACAAAAATAGGAGTATGATATGTATTGTATAAATAGGGGTCATTGTATTATAATTAAACACAATATCAATAATAGATTTTTTTCCCGTGCATTCTCCTGCACATGGTATCAGAGCAAGAGCAAGAGCAAGAGCAAGAGCAATCGTGAGAGATTTATCGCTATGCATAAATTCCAGCAACTCCGGGAAGAAAAAGAATCAGTCAACTGGAAGTCCTTTTTCGGCAAACACAGGTCTGCCGCAAGTAACAATCCACTTTTAGTCGTCAGTGTTGTGCAAAAATCAACACCACCACGAAGTGGATCGGCCTCCGGTGACCAACCCACAAAAATATCTCCGACCCTCCACGCGCCGCCGGAAGAAAAAATTTCGGCAAAGTTCCGCCTCACGCGCCGGCGCGTGTGCAATCTTCCGACCATTTTTTGGTAGCGACTCTTCAGGACAAATTGTTCCCCTTGCAATTCCGAGCCTACCAATCCAATAAATTCCGACCACTTTCATATTTTCCAGCGTGAGCAGTGAGTTTTCCGGCAAGAAGAGTAATTCAAGGAAAATTTGTGCATTTTCCGGCGCAATATTATAATGGCATTCGTATAAGAAGCCTTTAACTCACAATCTGTTGGATCCAATGTAAGGGTGTTAAAAGGGTGGGTCGGGCCGGGCTGGGTAGGGAAAAAATTGAACCGCCCGGGTTCAGAACCGGGCCGGTTACGGGTTGGGGCTTACCGGGTTTAACGGGTACGAGTCCATCTGGGTAAAAATTAAACCGAAAAGGTTACGGGTCAAAAGGGTCGGGCCGGGTTAGCGTTAAATTATTTTTTTTTTTAATTTTTTTTTTTGTATTTGTTGTAACTATCGTAAAAATATAAACAAAAAAACAATCTTATAAAAATAGTGTTTGAATAAAGGATGCAAAGACTTTAAAATTCTTATATTTGAATATATAATTAAGAATTTAAATTTTAAGATAATAGAATACAATGAAGATAGAAAAAACTTGCACTTATAATTTGCAAGTTCAAACTTGCGAATTAAAGTTTACATTTAATACTTCAAATTAAAGTTCAAACTTGCACTTATCATTGCATAATAAATTAATAATACTTCAAAGTTCAAATTAATCTAACAAACTAAAACATTAAACATAATACGTCTAATGTTATTAAAATAACACAAATTGTCTCAAATCAAACGAATTTCTGGAAAACTTTCAAGACAACTCTTCATATGCCTCATTAAACAGCCTGTGCCCGTGCACTTTGGACGAAGATTTAAGATTAGACCACAATTCTTGCACTTTACTTTGTAAACTTCTTCATTTTCTTTTACCACCTCAAAGTGTTCCCAAACATATGAGCGCACTCTAGAATCACGGGGCATGATTGAACTTGAATGAGAGAATATGAGAATAAGAAATGAGAGATGAGTGAAGAAATGAAGAAGAGGAGGGTGTATTTATAGTTTTACAAAAGGTTAAATTTGTAAAAAGTGTTAATTTTTTTTTTAAAAAGGCCCAAAAAGGGGCCATTTGTGCAAATCAGCCGTTGCCCTTGGCAGGTGACCGTTGCCAACGGTCCAGTAGGCCCCAAACAATTTTTAAAAAAAAAAAAAATAAACTAGCCGTTAAAACCGGGCCGGTTTAACCGGTAAGTGTACTGTTCACTTTGAACGGGTAACCGGTACAAATAAGGTGAACGGCCCAACCCCCTCTACCCCTTCTACCCAGTCCACCCAGCCCCATTATTACCGGGCCGGTCCGGTTCCGGTTTAAACCGGTCTGGGCCGGTCCGGCAACGGTTAAACCCGGCCCGTTTGCCACCTTTAATCCAATGCATTGAATTAAATCCATATGGTTTCTTTACCGGATTATATTGAGTTTCTTCAGTAGAAAACATGTAAACAGACATCTTCAAGGATAGCTTCCGTTGTTCAAACAGATAGTAGCGTGACTTGTGTCTCCCAATCTTCAACCTCTGAGTCTTGGGTCATTGATTTAGGTGCATCTGATCATATTTCTGGTAACAAATCTCTTTTCACTAGTATTTCGTATTCTCAATCTCTTCCAACAGTCACAATTGCCAATGGGTCTCAAACCATGGCAACTGCAATAGGTCAAGCAAGCCCACTTCCTTACCTTTAGATTCAATTCTGTATGTTCCCAATAGTCCTTTTAATCTCATGGCCGTTAGTCGCTTGGCCAAATCACTTAAATGAGCTGTTTCTTTCTTGATGACCTTGTTTTTATACAGGAACGCAGTACGGGGTGGATCATTGGCACCGGGCGGGAATCAGATGAACTTTATTACCTTATCCTTGCAAAATCACATGGACTCACATCTTGTCTTCCTTCAATAACCTGTCTTGTTACAGATTCACTAGGTTTATTACATAAACGATTGGGACATCCCAGTTTGTCAAAACGGGGTAGACCTTCCATGCTAAAATTCAAAATCAGTTTGGGATTTCTATCCGCATATTTCGTCGTGATAATGCCTTAGAGTATTTGTCTTCCCTATTTCAGTAGTTTATGAACTCTCATGAGATTATTCATCAAATATCTTGTCCGTACACATCCCAACAAAATGGGGTAGCTGAAAGAAAGAATAGGCATCTTATTGAAACTGCTCGTACCCTACTCATACAATCTCATGTTCCGTTGCGTTTTTGGGGCGATGCAGTTCTTACATCTTGCTATCTTATCAATCGTATGTCATCTTCAGCTATCCAAAATCAAGTTCCATTCTCTGTCTTGTTTCCCCACTTACCTTTGTTCTCTTTTCCACCCCGTGTCTTTGGAAGCACGTGTTTTGTTCATAACCTTACTCCAGGAAAAGACAAGGTAGCTCATCGTGCTCTTAAGTGCGTATGTTTGGATTACTCGAGAACGCAAAAGGGATATCGTCATATCGATGCTATTCTCCTGACCTCAGGCGGTACCAAACTCAATCACACTTCACAAGTCCAGGTAATCACTTAGATATATCTGAGGTGCTACCAGTTCCATCTTTTGGAGATTCAGTCACTATCTCCCATTCATCTTCACCTACCGCTCCAGCTCCACCACCTATAGCTCCAGTTCAACGTTCTACAGCTCCACCACTCCTGACTTATCATCGTCGTCGGCGCCTAGCACAGGCCCAGCTGATTCACGTCCAGCACCTGATCCTGCTAATACTGCAGACTTGTCTCCTCTTAGTCAACCGATTGCACTCCGGAAAGGTATATGGTCCACACTTAATCCTAATCCCCATTATGTCGGTTTAAGTTACCATCGTATGTCAACACCCCATTGTGCATTTGTATCATCTTTGTCCTCTATTTCCATCACAAGTCTACAGGTGAAGCACTGTCTCATCCAAGGTGGCGACAGGCTGTAGTTGACGAGATGTCTGCTTTACATACGAGCGGTCATGGGAATTTGTTCCTCTTCCTTCGGGTAAATCGGTTGTTGGTTGTCGTTGGGTATATGCAGTCAAAGTTGGTCCAGGTTGATCGACTTAAGGCTCATCTTGTTGCCAAAGGGTATACTCAGATATTTGGGCTTAATTACAGTGATACTTTCTCTCCCGTGGCTAAAATAGCATCAGTCCGTCTTTTTCTATCCATGGTTGTTGTTCTCCATTGGCCTCTCTATCAGTTGGACATTAAGAATGTTTTTCTTCACGGTGACCTTGAGGATGAGGTTTATATGGAGCAACCACCTGGTTTTGTTGCTCAGGGGAGTCTAGTGGCCTTGATTGTCGGTTGCGTCGGTCCCTCTATGGTATAAAGCAGTCTCCTTGAACCTGGTTTGGTAAGTTCAGCCCAGTTATTCAAGAGTTCGGCATGACTCGTAGTGAAGTTGATCACTCTGTGTTTTATCGGCATTCTGCTTCAAATCTCAGTATTTATCTGGTGGTTTATGTTGATGATATTGTTTTACCGGCAATGATCAGGATGGAATTACTAAGTTGAAGCAACATCTCTTTCAACACTTTCAGACTAAGGATCTGAGCAGATTAAAGTATTTTCTAGGTATTGAGGTCGCTCAATATAGCTCAGGTATTGTTATCTCACAAAGGAAGTATGCCTTAGACATTCTTGAGGAGACACGAATGACAGGCTGTAGACTTGTTGACACTCCTATGGATTCGAATTCTAAACTTCTACCAGGACAGGAGGAGCCGCTTAGCGATCCTGCAAGATATAGGCGATTGGTTGGTAAATTAAATTACCTCAGACTAGATCTGACATTTCCTTTCCAGTGAGTGTGGTAGTCAGTTCCTGGATTCTCCCTATGATAGTCATCGGGATGCAGTTATCCGCATTGGTCGATATATAAAATCAGCTCCAAGCAAAGGATTATTGTTTGAAGATCGAGGCCATGAGCAAATTGTTGGGGACTCAGATGCTGACCGGGCAGGATCACCTTCTGATAGACGTTCTACGTCTGGATATTGTGTTTTAGTAGGAGGTAATTTGGTGTCTTGGAAGAGCAAGAAACAGAATGTGGTTGCTCGGTCTAGTGCAGAAGCAGAATATCGAGCAATGGTTGTGGCAAGTTGTGAGCTAGTTTGAATCAAACATTTGCTTAATGAGTTGAAATTTGGTGAGCTCAGCAAGATGGAACTTGTGTGTGATAACCAAGCTGCCCTTCATGTTGCATCAAATCCGGTGTTCCATGAGAGAACTAAACACATTGAGATTGACTGTCACTTCGTCAGAGAAAAGATACTCTTAGGAGATATTGCTACAAAGTTTGTGAAGTCGAATGATCAGCTTGCAGATATTTTCACCAAGTCCCTTACTGGTCCTCGTATTAGTTACATATGTAACAAGCTCGGTACATATGATGTGTAAGCACCGGCTTGAGGGGTAGTGTTAGATAGTTATGTACATAGTATGAATTAGTCCTAGTCCCACATAGAATAGGAGTATGATATGTATTGTATAAATAGGGCTCATTGTCTTATAATTAAACAAAATATCAATAATAGATTTTTCTCTCATGCATTCTCACATATATAAACGTATTTGATAGTTTAGGGATAAAACTAAATCTTTTGTCTGTCCGTATGACTTCATCGTGACAAATGCCAGAGCCAAACTGGACGAACGTTAGTTGGAGGAGCATATTTGAGACAAAAGATAAAAGTGAGAGCTTATAGTCAAGCGAAGGGCAAATGTATGACAAATTGGATACTTCGGGGGTAAATATAAACCTTTTCCTCCTTTTTTGTTTTAAAGGTGGTATCAGAGCCAACTTGTGAGCACCTCGACTATTCCACGGAGTATTTGCTACTTCCCACTCGCACATGCACCGGGTAGCTCTGTCCACCAAGTTTGCCAAATGGGAAGAATCACCTAGTGTTTTTTTGTCTTGCTGGGATTTGAACCTTGGTCTCCCATTGTTTTCACCCCCTCATCCACTAGGGGTGACTATAGGCCACACCCTTGGGTTCTTCAAGGGAAGGAAAATTGACACTGGCAACTTCGAAAATCCAACAATCTTGGTTCAGCAAGAGAAATTTCAGTCTTTAGATGTTAGACTTCACTTTTTCGGTTTGATTCCGTCATACCTCACTTAGAGCTATGTAAAGGAACTTAGTGTTAATATAAAACTTACAGATTCATAATTGAAACGCAAAACTGAGTTGTAATTAGCAGTAAACCTGGCTGGTTTTTCCCCACATTTACAGTATGATGTCAGCATCACTACTGGGACACCTTTTTCATAAGCTTCATCAATAAATCTGCAAATTAATAGGAGAATTATTACGAGAAATGTAACAAAATAAAGGAAAATCAACCTAATAAATTATAAAAATAGATCATGGCATAAAACCAACTTTTACACTGGTAATCGAGGAGGTAAGCTAGATAGTTATCCTGATAACATAACGCCAAATATTCTTACCTATAACTCCTTAGGAAAATAATGAGAATTATCTTTGAAAAGTAACCTCTTATGGCATTTGAAAATGATACAACTAAATTTATGAATCAGTAATGTGATAAACTTTATTTTACTCATGAACTACATCATATTGAGGAATCGCCGAATGCATTGGCTTACAACCAGATACATACGAGGCAAGAGACACATGCTTGTATATACTAAATATCTTCTGATTTCTTAAGTTCACAATTGTTATAAATTTAATAACAGTAGTTGTATTGAAACCACTTCCAATAATTCAAATGATGCTACACTCATTTTTAAATAAACTCTGCGTCCATTAAATATATGAATGGAAAAAATAAATAAAAATATCTTGCATAAAGGTGGATGACTATATCTGTTTATGGCATTCCCAACATTCCTAGGACATGATAAGGATGCTTAGCTAATATACCAGCATAGCTTATGACAAATACTGTTGACCTTAGGAAATATAAAAGCTAAGTAACAAAGATAAGAAAAGAGAAAAGACATGTACACCTTAATCAAGCAGTTGAAGAATTAGATACCCTTAACAGAGGCTCCAAATTCCAAAGTTTATTGAATGAGAAATGGAAAAGATGAACGTCAAAGAATTGGTATGAGGGCTGCTTTGTCTACAGATATGGGGCTGTTCGTGGCAAACTAGTAAGTGAAAAATGCAATATACTTGTCAGGAAAGGAGGAGGACCCTAGGAATAACCTACTATGAGAAGGCTACAAAAAGCACCAACGGAGCAACGCATAATTGCGATAATATCAAAAACTTATGACAAATTCCTAGAAATTAACTCACAAATCTCCGCAATTAATTGAAAGAATAACTGAGTATTTGCAAGATGCATGCCACGAGTCCATTCTGATATAGACTACCACCAAACATTGAGGACAGCAACTTGAAATTTTAAGATGAGTTGGACACCAACTCAAATTGGAAAACATTAAATAACCTACACTTTTGAGTGAGTTCTCTCTACAGTTTCTGAAAATAAAAGGAGAAAAAAACGAATAGCCTCAATTTCTCATGAAAAGAAACTTAAAACCTGACAGCAATGTTAAAATCAACACATAAATCTTTAAACAAATTATGGAAACATGATTCAGAGCTTCAACCGTGTGGACGGAAATCTTTCTCATTTTTTTACACTTACCACGCACAGCATTACCCAAAAACTGCTTATAGAAAAGAATGGAATAACCATAAGAAACCTCACTCTGATACAAGGTAAAAGGAGAAATCATCAGCATGCATCATAAATCACTGAACTTCAGACTAAGATATTTTTTTTATAGGTATCCAGAATATTACTTCATCATGTAATAGAAGATCGTCTGAGGATAATACATGTAACCCATGGACAAATGACTTTTGGCAAGAAAGACAACTCACTCTTCAACACCAGGTCTTAAAGGTAAAGATTTTGACATGACCAGTTCATCCAATGCAATTTTCTGCAAGCAATGAACCCATTGTTCAGATTATCAATTCAACGAAGATCAAGTGAGCAATATTATGTTAAGTTAAAAAATATCAAAGTTCCAATAAAGTAAAAATTAAAGGAGCTGGAAAACAACAGCTATCACACTGGATATAACAGTTAGTACAAGTGAGAAAACACAATAGCAAATTGATTTGAGTAAAAGCGGAAACTATTAAACCACTGCAAAAGAAAACAAAAGAAAGGCGCAGGAAACAAGAACTATCAGATTGGATATAATAGTCCGTATATATACATGAAAACAAAAATGCAATTTGATTTTAGTCAATCGAGCAGAGCTAAGCGGGTCAACAGCTCTATGAAATTACCTTATCCGGAATGTTATTTTGGGTTCTTATTCCGATAATAGACTTACTGTCTTGTGTTTGGCTTACATTCACTTTGAAGCTCTATGTTAGCCCGTTATAACTAGAGATGTGGGGCAGGAGATGCAGGACTAAAGTTTGCAGATAACATGTTGGCAGCTATGTATTAGTATTACTACTGATATTCTAAATATACCCAACAAGGGGCACGAGATTTTATCACCATATGTTAAAAAGCCTATTAAACTTTACTTTTGAATGCATACCTTTTCACGCAGAACACTTTTCATAAATGTCTCCTTCTCACTTGTGGGCAGTGATGTGGGCCAACCAATCTGAACAAAAAACAAGCTTATTCGAACTGAAAGGAGGGGGGGTGGGGTGGGGGTACTTTGAAAGGCTTTTTAGAATTTATACAAGAACACATCTATGAACTTTTCCATGTGAGCTTACTCTGTTAAAAAACAAGACCAACATCCTTTCTTCATCACCCATGCTCTTCCTGCGGAAAGCAAGTACCATAAATTATGTCAGTGCTCATTTAGTCAGAAGGACAATCTAAGATATCGTGGACTGAGGTCAAATATGAAACTAAGAAGGTTACAAATTCCGGAAAAGTTAGAATTTATTTACGAGAAAAAATCGACTATGTAATAATACTCTTATTCAGAAATGATATATGCATGCCTTAGCTAAATCACGAAATCACCGGGACAACACACCTTACAAGATCCTGATAAACTGGCTGGCTCCAATTTGCACAGTCCAATCCAAGCTTCCGGAATGCTGACATTAGTAGAAGAAAAAAGACATTTGGATTATCCAAGGTAGACTTGTTTTCATTTGTTATACATTAGCTTGTGCACTATACTGGTGCATTCAGTCATTAAGATTGACTTCCTTAATCATCAAGAAAAAAAGGTCATATCAGAAAAAACTTTCCCCTTAAAACATCTAGAATTTATTTGATAAAATAACAAAGAAATCTTCCCAACCTGCATTGAAGGCTTGACGGTTTCCCAAGCGATACACATCCATTAAAACCCTAAACAAATAAAAGTTATCAAGGAAAGAAAGTAAAACGAAAATAGTTACCAGTAGAAGATGAAAAGCAGAAAATGTAGCTGAAAGTAAAATACGAAGAAATAAGCAGACAAAAACCTTGAACATAATACCTCTGGGATTTGGAAACTCTAAAACTGAACCTTCTACAATTCTGGTCCCCCCCCCCCCCTCCAATTTGCCTTAATATTCTAGGTAATTCTAGCTTCCAGATTAAACAAACCTTTGTGATTGGAAACTCGAATAGAACTTTCTCATGATGCAGTTTTTCTAATTCAATAGAGCTTACTTAAAACACAAAAGAATCCGCAACATACAAAAAACCAGTTCACGGACAATAAAAAGGACTAGCAAACTGTGGAATACAACAACTAAGCCTCAACCCCAAATAAGTTGCGTAGGCTATATGAATCCTCATATAGCCGAGGGTTCATCACCGCTGCTCTTCCTTTTATCTTTCTTAAGCCGAGGGTCTTCCAGAAACAGCCTCTCTGCCTTCTTGAAGGTAGGGGTAAGGTCTGGGTATATACTATCCTCCCCAGACCCCACTTGTGTGATTACAGGGTATGTTGTAGTTGTTGGCAATATGAATCCTCACATACCATGCTCCCAAGTAAAAAAAATGATCTGTGAGGATTCGTCGTGAATTAGCTAGTTTTACGGTGGCTGGCTGTCATCCTACCACAACCCCCCTCCTTTTTTCAGATGTGGGATCGGCAATGCAAGCAAGCTCACACTGGAATACAATAGTGAAATAAGCGCACACGCACACACACATATTCACTCCTATGCTTAGTTCCTATGTGGTTCTACCAAAGAAAGTTGATGATAAACCTCAAAATAGATCATATAAACCCTCCAGATTCAGCATAATTACAATTAAATATTTGTTGGATTCGTTTTCTTTTTTTACCTTGGGAGAGGGATTTGAGCATATTTTTCATTTCAGCCAATTTATCTAATTCAGATAATAATGCCAGGACATAAAATAATCAGGCATATTTGATGGAAAACTTAACTACCCAGTTCAGCTTTTCCAAACACTCAGTCTGTCCCTTTAACTCATTCTTTTTCTTCTCACAATTGACTTCCAAACGTCAAAGATTCAACTTTTATTCACAATTAAAATTCAGAACTTCACACGACATAGACAAAATGACAGTAATTACATAAAGAATGTGTACCCTTCAACTTCAAGGAGAAGAACGAGTTGCTGAGGTGGGGTATCCTGGGTAGTGCTGGAGAATGAGCTTGACGAATTGACAAAACACCCATCACTGTACAACTTGCCAATGCTAGAAGTAGTGCTCAAGTAGTTTTTTGGAGGCAAAAAGGAGAGGGATTTTGTTGGAATGTTGTACAGTTTGGAAGAGCTGTTGGTGCTGAAACGGAAAGTGTTGAGAATGGGACATGAAGCTGTTTCCATAGCCACATTCACCACTACACTGGGATCGCCTGTGCAACTTTTCTAATAAATCGGCCCAACAGTCCAACTAGATTTTTCTCTTCCTTCACTTTCTTTTATCTTTTTCTTTTTTTTTTAAGAAACTACTACATAAATAGCTACAAATAGAAAATATATATCAACAATTAGCCGTTAAGTTATGCTAAACAAAAATTGTAAAAGTTATGAATGATATATAACATTCAAAAGACCTAGGCAAAAGGTAATTTTGATACAATTGGTGAACTCCGGTCCAAAATAAGTGATTTTTTTCTCCATATATATTAAGAAATTCACCTTTTAATATTAATTAGGAATGAAATATATTAATTTTTATTATCTCTTCACATAAACACTCTCAACACATATTTGAACATTATTTACTTCAAGGGCAAGAGAATAAAAGCAAGCAATTTGATACAATTTTTTTTGGGTGCAGTAAAAGTACAACAACACTTGTAAGAAAGGGATATTAAATACTTTCCTAAATTTGGTTGGTTGATATTTTCAACTTTTATACTTCAATTATATTATTTTTGTATTATTGTCGATTTTTTTTTACATCTATTATCACTCTATCACTATGTATAACGATCCGGTCTATCGTTACGTAGAATTTGTATTATAATTTATGTTATTGACTTGTTATAGGTTGGTTATACTGTTATTGATGTGTTAGAGTTGGTAGGCTTGAAATCGAAATGGTTGTAGTGAGAGTTTAGCCACTTAGTCTTTAAAAATAGCCTTAAAGTTGGAAAAGTCAACTGAGAGTTGACTTATTGGTAAACGACCTCGAAATACATATTTTATGGCTCGGATAGCTTCGTTAGGTGATTTGGGACTTAGGAGTGTGTTCAGAATGATTTTGTGATGTCCGGTGTAGAATTAGGCTTGAATTGGCGAAAGTTCATTTTTGGTGATTTCTGGTCGGCAGTGAAAAATAGGCTATCGGGGTCAGAACGGAATTTTGGAAGTTGGAACAGGTTCGTAATGTCATTTTGGATATGTCTGCAAAATTTCAGGTCAATCGGAGTTGTTTTGGATAGTTTCGGCATCGTTGGTGGATTTTTGAAATTTCAAAGTTCTTAGGCTTGAATCCGATGTGATCTTGGTGTTTTGAGGTTATATTTAGCATTTTGAGAGTGCAACTAAGTTTGAATGATCATTTATGATGTGTCGACAAATTTGGTTGGGATCCCGAGGGGCTCGGGATTGATTTCGGGTGATTAACGGAAGTTTTGAAGTTGGTAAAATGCAGCTTCAGCTGCTGGTGCTGGTGAAACCGCACCTGCGGATAGGGGTGGGCATAAAATCCGAAAAATCGAATTCCGAACCGAACTGAATTAATTCGGTATTTCGGGTTCGGTTATTTCGGTATTTCGGTATAATTCGGTATTAATTTTTCGGTATTTCGGTTCGGTTTTCGGTATTACAATTTTAAAAATTCGGTATACCGAATATACCGAAATTTTAAGTATATATTTTTTTGGACCCTACCTATACTAACACACCTAGTGTCCAACCCAATGTAATTCCCATTTCCCGTCGCCCCAAGCCCAGCCCAATGTAATTCCTAGTTGGTACTTCTTGTGCTTGTTCTAGACTGCTGTGAATCACAGTGAATGTGATGTAGCGTTTGTAGCGTTTATAGAGCTGTTTCTAAATGCAACAGCTTTTGTAGCGTTTTAAGGCATTTTGGGTGTTAGTTCACTTTCTATTATGTTTTAGCTTTAGTAATTACTGCATCTTCTTAATTATTATCGTTTGTTCCTGCCAAAAGATATTTTCTACTCTATGTGCTCTTTTGGCGAAGGGTATAAAGAGGATATTTGCGTTGGTATTCATAAACCGAATACTTTACCGAAACCGTACCGAACCAAAATAATAAATACCGAACCGTACCGAACTAATTTGGTACGGTATTTGGTATACACAATTGATAAACCGAATACCGAAATACCGAACCGAAATTCTTAAATACCGAACCGAAATACCTAATGCCCACCCCTACCTGCGGAAGTTTGACAGCAGGTACAGGCCCGCAGGAACGAGCAAAGCTCCGCATATGCGGATTTTGGGAGGCTCAGTAGAGGATCGCAGGTGTGGGAGGAGGATCGCACCTGCGAAGTCGCAGGTGCGGAAAAAGGAGCGCAGGTGCAGAAATTAGCCCGGTGCGGTTGAATTGACCGCAGGTGCGAAGCCGCAGATGCGAACGGACGAGCGCAGGTGCGGAGGCTGAGATTTTGAGGGTTCTCCACAGGTGTGCACCTGGGACCGCAGGTGCGCGTAAGTGGTCGCAGGTGCGAAACCACTATTCAAAAAGTATATAAGCGTGCCTTCACGAATTTTAACCCTCTTTTCACCATTGTTGTACGGGGTTCGAGGTTTTTGAGGGATTTTGAAGAGGGAAACGTTGATGCATCATTGAGGTAAGATTTTTTGATTTAATAACTCGATTATAGGTGATTAAGGAACATAATATCAGTGTTTAATTCATGAAAATCAGTAGAAAAAGATGGAGTTAGGGGTTGAGATTATGAGACCTTCTAGGGATGATTTGAGGGGTCAAACGAACTTCGATTTTAGCGTTCTTTATATGTACGGACTCGTGAGATGATGAAGAATAGTTTGGTATAAAATTTGTTGAGTTCCGGGATGCAGGCCCGGGGGTCGGGTTTTTGCAAATTTCGGGTTTTGTGCTAAAATTTATATTTTTCAATTGGAATTCATTCCTTAAGCATAATTTGATGATAAAAAATTGAACTTGGTAGATTTGGAGCACTCAGAAGTTGATTCGAGAGGGAAGCGTATTGCGGAATAGTTTTCGGGCTAGTTTGAGGTAAGTAATGTCTTTAAATCCTGTCCTGAGGGTATGAAACCCCGGACCTTGCATTCTTTAAAGGATTTTGGAATGCAAAGATTGGAACTTTGGAAATATATTCCCTATTTAGGCAACTATTGAGTTGCGAAATCGATTTTTAAGCCTATGCGTAATATTATTGATATATTTTGATATGATTTGGGCTGTAAGCCATGTTTGGGGCCTAGTGCCGATCTGTTTACCCCTTGGGGGCTATTTTTACTTTTCCTCACTTGATATGTTATGATTTTTACTCAGTCTGTTCTTGAAAATTATTTTAACACTCAGAGTATTTTGATATTATTTCTTGAAAATGAAACACTGTTTTTGGGTCTAGAACCCGGTATATTTATGGCCTGATGGGCATGTTGAGAGTGTCTGGATGAGTGAGGTTGCGGGCCAATGTTGTGAGGATGTTATGATACAAGAGAGGCCGAGGGACAATATTGTGAGTGATTTATGCCATGATGTGGCTTGTTATAACGCGTGGGTTGTAGGAGCCTCTCCGGAGTTTGTACACATCCCCAGTGAGCGCAAGTACCTACTGAGTGATGCTACCCGCGGAGCTGATACTGAGTGATGTTTCCCCCGGGGCTGATTCTGAGTGATTGTGAGGTTGCCCGCTGGGTTAATACTGAGTGATGGTGAGGTGCTAAGGGAAATTGTTATGAGAAATGATTATGGCCCGAGGGGCAGATTTATGATGATTTTACTGAGTTTTTTACTACGATTCACTTCGTTTTTCAAACTGATTTTACTGAGAGTTTTACTGAGATTTATGATGAAAAATTGGTTTTCGAACTTATGTATTTGATGAATACTTTATGGTGACTTGATGTTTTTATTGTTTTTGGTGAATTGGTGTACCTGTGTTGTGTGTTTCTTATTCTCAAACTGTGAATTATTTTCATTACTACTTAGTTGGCGTACTCATCATTACTCCTTGCACCACTGTGTGCAGATCCAGGTACTAGTTCGGAGCAGTAATCATCCGAGTTTCGTTCATCGTCAGCTTTGGGATTTCGAGGTAGCTGTCCAGCGTCCGCAGCTTCTCCATTTCCCTTCCTTATTTAGTATTAAGGAGAGTTAGTTTATTTCGTAGAGTTAGTTTATTTCGTAGATGCTCATGACACGTTGACTCTGGGTATTGGGGACAGTTGTAGACTGTTAGCTTAATTATTTTGTTTAAAGATTTCGAATTTTATATGCGTATTATGAATCGTTGAAAATAAATTGAGATATTTGAAAAGAAAAATGTGAAAATTTTGAGTCTGGCTAGCCTAGTTCCACGATAGGCACCATCATGGCCGGTTAGGATTTGCGGTCGTGACACTATGTGTCAAGTGGTGGCAGGTAGGGGCGTTCATGGTTCGGTTTGGGTCGGGTTTTTCCAAAAAAGAAACCAAATCAAGTAAGTCGGTTTTTTAATATTGGAACCAATCCAAACCAATTAAGTCGGTTTTTTATCGATTCGGTTTTCGTTGATTTTTGTCAGTTTTTCGGTTATTTATCGGGTTTTTTCTTAAATATGGGACATACAGTACCAAACTTATGTTCTGGCGACTACATTTTCAACATAACACTACCAAATCAATTGCTCATTGAGAAATTTATCATTTACCAAGATATATTGATGATAATTGAATAAAATAGTGATGAATGATTTAAGTACTCAATTAAAAATCGATTTATTTTTATCATGAAATAAAAAAATTTATACTTAGCGAAAGAAAATTACCAATCAAACTAGAATGTAAAGGCAAAGAATTAGATTAT